>APFE030188314.1:2883-26123 GCA_000404065.3 Pinus taeda | reverse complement strand
GAGGTTGCCGGTGGCCGGAGCCGGACGATTTTCCAGCCGGTGCCAGAAAATGGGTCATTCTACAGCCTAGGTAGACTACTCGTTAAGAAAATAGTCTATAATATAAAATCAATATAAATTTGTGGAACAGTTGAAAATATGCAATCTAGATATTTTGGAATAGATTAAAATAAGATATAGATAACTAATTTTCATTTTCAATAAATTAGTTTATTTTAATAAAAGATTAAAATCTGCCATCAAAATAAATTTGGTTATTTTTTTTGTGTGAAAATTGATTCACACAAAAAATTTGAACTTGAATCTCATGCTTTACATAATATTTCATGCTTTACATAATATTTCATAACATGATAATCAACAATTAAAAATCTACAGATATTCAATTTCCACTTCTAATAAATTAATTTTACTTTTAATTAAAAACAATTTACCTGTTTAACCACAAATTGTTTGATTTCACCTTCTCTTAATACCACAAAGGCTGCTGATACCTCTCCTGCTACCTCATCCCTTTTGTCTGCCCACAAAAAAAACAAAACAAAACAGTGTTAGGTTGTTTGCAAAAGGTTTAATTGGAATTAAAATGTATGAGATTCATTCAGATCAGACTCAAGTTACAACTGCTGCATCTGCTATAGATGGATGGGTTATGAGAATGTTTCTAATTCAGCAGGAGGTACCTGTAGATCAACAATGAATGACTAATTAAAAATAAGATTCATATGGTTGGTATACAAATTAAAAAAAAAATATTCAAAATAATATGTTATTTTAAATTTTCTATTATAGATTTTAACTTTTTATTATAGATTTTAGAATGTTTTCAAAATTTGATAGATTGTGGAGAAAAATATTGACACAATTTATATGAGCAAAGACTCTTTTCTAAATGTATTAGATCTATGAAATATTTTGGAAAGCAAATTTCAAAATATTTTCAAAATTTAATAAACCGTGAAAAAAGACATGAGCAAAGACTTTTCAAATGTATTAGATCTATAAAATATTTTAGATTGCAGATTTCAGAATATTTTCAAAATTTTAGAACAAAATTAAGTGTTTAACTTTACTCTTATACCTTTACATCAAAACTCGCCCTAGGGTAGAAATTATGGATTCCATAGAGGTGGGGTGATTCTTCCAACACCCCTCTCAAACGCAACTCGAGGGAATGGAACCTAGGTCTAGGCTCCAATACCATAAAGAGGTTTTTCGTTACACCAAAACTCGCAGGTGTTGGTAAATGTTCCAAACCAGTAATTAGTATCCCTAGTGTAAGGACATGCGGTCTGTGCGATGGGCATGGCAACTCCACCGTGCGAAGGAGACATGAACGAATGCGTGCGAAGTGTCTTGGAGACAAGTTTATACGATGTTGGGTGAGTTGAGAGGGTGGTCCCATGAGTTGGGCGGGCCGACCCTCTACTCGGGCGAAGGCAACATGTTGAACGAGTCGGCTTGAGTGTTGGGCGTGGGTCGGCCGGGTGACATAACCTACCACCCGCCTGTGTATATTGGAGGGTGTTTGGAGGCAAACGACCATCATTCGATCAACACGAGTTCGATTAAGGAGATCTACGGTTGCGGATGAACCCGCACGACGGGTAGAACTTGGGTGAGAAATTTGTTCAGAAAATTCGGGTGAGAAAGCTCGGGTCAGAAACTCGGGTGAAAAACTCGTGCAGAAAACTCGGGCGAGGGCGAACTCGGGGGAGGTCGTTTAGGCAGAACTCAGGCAAGGTCGTCAGGCAGAAAACTGGGGCGAGGTCGTCGGGAAGAAATCTCGGGTGAGGTTGTTCGAGCGAACCAGGTGAGGTCGTCAGGCGACCCAGGTGAAGTCGTTCGGGCGACCTGGGTGAACAAATTCGGGCGGCCCGGGTGAAGTCGTGTGGCGACTCGGGTGAATGAGTTCGGGTGAAGGCGCGGGTGGACGTGCGGACGGGCGGCCGGGCGAGGGCGCACTGTGAACGTTGAAACGAAGAATCGTGTGAATGGGCGACCCGGGTAGGGCGCGCCGTGCACGACAAAATGGTGGAAACGGTGAAGTGTTGGAGTTGTGAATGGAGGTGTGACTCGTGTAGAGGCGCACGTGTGTGGCGACTTGGTTACGATGAGGCACGCCCAAGTTGGACAAACGACACGATCATGTGATGAGGTGAACGAAGGGTTGGTGAGTCGTGTGGAGGCACCAACGAGCTAGGCAACTGAGTTTGCCGAAAGTTGGAAAATTGGCTAAGTGTAAATTTGGGGTTTCCCAAGATTTAACTTTTACTTATAAAAGAAGATTATATATATTGATATCGGGCAGACTCATATTACAGGGAGTTGCCCCTCCCTTTATACTGTTGTGAAATTGTATATGTGTTAATTGCTATTGATGATGAATATGTATGGGTTTTCATCTGTATAAAGGACAAAGATAATACTTGGTTGCGAAAAATAAAATAAGTAGACTAATGGTTAGGCGTAGTCCATGAACATAAGTATTGGTGAAAATAAAGTATTCGATGGTGCCGCACCTCGCTATAGTGCGGTTGGAAAAGTACTGCCAGTGTAGGGGTGTGACAGGTGGTATCGGAGCTAATTTAGGTGGAGTGCAAGTGAAGGAAGTTTATCTTACTGACAGGTGGAATCAAGAGCTGGTTTAGTTTTGGAGGGGGAACCTAGTGAATTGTGAAGAGTCAAGAAGGATGTCTATCTTGCAGGAAATAGGTTTTGCAACCTTCAACGAATTTGAAGGAAGTCTACTTGAAGAATCAAGTAAGGTTGAAGAAAGATTTGCAGAATGGGGCAAAGTCTTGTTCAAAGCAAAGGATGCTCTTCGTGCTTTGGTCAAGGAAGGGATTTCTAACGGGAATAGGGACGAAGCCTATCGACTTGCAAAAGAAGTGGACTTGTTTGATGCAGAACTCAAGGAATTGAAGATAAGGTAGGACTTGATTCGCGAGAAGTGGAAATGGCTAACTCTTGACAAGAAGAATTCCATAGCCTTGACTCATAAGGAGGAAGCTGCAGAATGCGATGATAAGGAAGAGGAAGTTGTGATGATTGAAGATGTTGCAGATGTGACAATGATGGAGGATGAACTTGAGATTGATCAAGTGTGACCAGGATCGTGCAGTTTGCAGACATGGATGGATGAGGATACTCCTATGGAGGAACCTCATGATGATGATGTAAGTACTATTGATACTTGTGTTTCACTTGAGCATTTGCTAAATGAACCTTATGCAGAGAAGAGCAAAGTCAGTTTGCCGATGCAAGGGAACATCTTACCATGGATGTCTATGATGAGACCTTGTATGGAGAAGCAAGGATTATTGACTGTTGCAGGAGTTGTTGGGGTTGTTTGTGACCTTATGATAGAAGGTGCAAAGGCCCGTGACAAGGGAGGAACGTGATGATCATTGCGGAGGATTGGGTCATGCTTTAGCCACATGGAGAATTGGCTAAGTGCCTGGCATGACTCATGGACAGATTGGAGAAGGGGCACACACTTGAGTTGCCTGGGTGGACTTCTCATGGCCGAGACCAAGAGAGGAAGTCTTGGTGGAACCTTTAGTGAGGGAGCTATGATGGAGAGACTCATGTGATGATAATATGGTTGGGTGACTGAGTTCACTAGACCAAAGATTGCAGACTTGGATGAGGATGACTGATTGTTGTGATGGGTCTACTTAATTGGGCTACGTGGGCAACTTAGTCATGGACATCAAGTTGGAGACATGGAGCATGGCAGTCTTATGCAGGGACATTGTGCAGAAGCACTTGTAGAGGTGTCACTTATGGGCATCCAATGCGGAGTGCTAAGGCAAGGATGTTGTGCAGGTGGATTTGCTGATGTGACATGGAGGTGTTTTACTTATCAGCCGATGGAGAGGTTGTGCACTCTTGTACAACAAGGCCATGGACTTGGATGGAGTTGTGAGTAAACTATGGAGCATTCCTACTACATGGAAAGCTGAGGCATCCTGCAGAGACCTTTGGGCCAAGACTTGTATGCTTGCTGGATGTTGGTTGGAGATGACTCATGGAGCTCATGATGGCATGAGATTGTTGTGATTTTTGGGGACTTCATATATGGTGGACTTGGAGGATCTGATGCACTGAGGAGCTGAGGTCAGAGACTTTGATGCAGAATGGGATGCATACTTTTGAGTACATGTATGGATGTGGCTTGCAAGAGTGACTTGATGTGGAGGATCGATATGAGACACTTTGGAGTGATGGAGTTACAATGATGATGATGCCTTGGTGGCAACACTTGGGCATGGGTTGAGCTGAGACTCAACCACCTTTGACACATGGGAGCTGATTGATCTATGATCGTGGGCAACACATGGATAGATGAGATAGGTGTAACTTGTTGCTATGGCAGACTTGAGGGATGGCACATATAAATGTGATGGAGGGTTTCTTCATGGACCTGGATGTGGCACATCAAGAGTCGGATTTTGATGAGATGGTCTCTTCATATTGAGGAGATACACATATGGATGGATGATGTTGGGATAGATGCGGCTAATTTCATGCAGCACATTGGTACCAAACATCATGGACAGCATGTTGCAGATGAGATGAGGACAACTTCATGGACCTAAGCATGGCTTACTTGTATGGAGATGGATTCTTGATCGAGTTGAGGATGTGACAGGATGTTTTGAAAAACAACTGATGGTGACATGAGGATGTTCACTCTCATGGTTTGAGCATGATAGTTGGATTGATCACCCGACTAGTTCAAACATGGGGTCTAGAAGTGTACAGAAATGTGTTAGCATTGTGTTGGAGTATCATGGCAGCAGTTCACACGAGGACGACACATGATGAGATTGACACGAGATGTTGCAGGAAGCATGTAGCTTGAGATGGAAAGGCCAGCCTTCCACGATGGGGAGCAGCATGTGGAGATTGTGACAGGGTGGTTGATGATCATGGATTAAGATGATCTTTTGATATATGACATACCGATGGAGGATATGCCTTGGTATGGATGTCTTGGTGATAGATGGTTGCCGGGATGAGATATTGTCGAGGACAACAATGATTTTAGGTGGGGGAGGATGTAAGGACTTGCGGTCCATGCGACGGGTAGGGCAACTCCACCGTGCGAAGGAGACATGAACGAATGCATGCGAAGTGTCTTGGAGACGAGTTTATACGATGTTGGGCGAGTTGAGAGGGCGGTCCCACAAGTTGGGCGGGCCAACCCTCCACTCAGGCAAAGGCAACATGTTGAACGAGTCGGCTTGAGTGTTGGGCATGGGTCGGCCGGGTGACATAACCCGCCACCCGCTCGTATATATTGGAGGGCATTTGGAGGAAAACAACCATCATTCGATCAACACGAGTTTGATCAAGGAGTTCTGCGGTTGCAGATGAACCCGCACAACGGGTAGAACTCAGGTGAGAAATTCATTCAGAAAAGTCAGGTGAAAAAACTCGGGTGAGAAAATCGGGCGAAAAAATCATGCAGAAAACTCGGGCAAGGGTGAACTCGGGCAAGATCATCGGGTAGAAAACTCGGGCAAGGTCGTGGGGCAGAAAACTCGGGTGAGGTTGTTCAAGCAAACCGGGCGAGGTCTTCGGGCAACCCGGGTGAAGTCGTTCGGGCAACCTAGGTGAAGTCGTTTGGGCGGCCCGAGTGAAGACGTTTGGGCGAACTGGGTGAGGTCGTCGGGTGACCCGAGTGAAGTCGTGTAGCGACTCGGGTGAACGAGTTCGGGTGAAGGCATGGGTGGACGTGCGGACGGGCGGCTGGGTGAGGGCAGACTGTGCACACCGAAATGAAGAATTGTGTAGACGGGCGACTCGGGTAGGGCACGCCGTGCATGACGAAACGGTGGAAATAGTGAAGTGTTGGAGTTGTGAACGGAGGTATGACTCGTGTGGAAGCACGTGTGTGTGGTGACTTGGTTACGACGAGGCGCGCCCAAGTTGGACAAATGACACGATCGTGTGATGAGGTGAATGAAGGGTTCATGAGTCATGCGGCGACCGTGCGGAGGCGCCGACGAGCTGGGCAACTGAGTTTGCCGAAAGTTGGAAAATTGGCTAAGTGTAAATTTCGTGATTCCCAAGATTTATTATAAAAGAAGATTATGTATATTGATATTGGGCAAATTCATATTACAGGGAGTTTCCCCTCCCGTTATACTGTTGTGCAATTGTATATGTGTTAATTGCTATTGATGATGAATATGTATGGGTTTTCATCTGTATAAAGGACAAAGATAATACTTGGTTGCGAAAAACAAACTAAGTAGACTAATGTTTAGGCGTAGTCCATGAACATAAGTATTGGTGAAAAGAAAGTGTTCGGTGGTGCCACACCTCACTATAGTGCAATTGGAAGAGTACCGCCAGTGTAGGGGCATGACACCCAAGGTGGAAATTACGGATTCCATAGAAGTGTAGTGATTCTTCCAACACAAACATGAAAAACCTTATATTTGATAATCTCTTTCACTCTGTCAACAATGTAAACGTCATCATCGTCATCAATATAACCAATATCCCAGTATGTAGCCAACCATCTTTGTCGATAGTTCTGGCTATAGACTCAGCATCGTTCAGATACCCTGAGGGAAAAACTCAAAGCTCAATACAGTGCCAGAATTCGGCTGAATCCGGGAGAGAAAAAGCCAATAACTTTTAACCTTAAATATGGCAGATAAGTGACCTCTCACTCTACAGTACTTAAATTTTCAGGCCAAGTTTCCTTTCACAAATTTGAGATACTGTAGGTTGCGATGTAATTTTTTAAATGGTATGGAATCCAAAGTATAAACCCAATTTGTATTTGCGTAGTCTACAAAAGTTTCGGAAAACATTAGAAAGTAATTTTTTAAATGGTATGGAATCCAAAGTAAAAACCCAATTTCTATTTGGTTAGTCAAATTTGTTTGTTTGGAAAATATTAGAAATTTTGGTAAGATTTTGATTATTATTTTGGAAATTTTCATTATAAATATTAAATTTTAAAATTTTTTGTACCCTAAGTTTTTTAATAATACTAAATCCATTTAGACACTCTTACTGTAAATTTTTTAATAATACTAAATCCATTTAGACACTCTTACTATAAAAAAATTGGGAAAAAAAAGGGACTAGATATTACAATGCTTTCTGGCAGTCCACACAAATTTGACACCTATCTAGATTTTAACACGTGCCGCGTCACAAACTATTGTAAGATCAAAAATACAGGAAGGAATATATTGAGTCTTACCTTTCATAATTTGGGGTCCTCTGATCCAAATTTCTCCCAGTCACCCATTTTATTATTAAGCTAAGACCAATATATGTGCATTGTATCTTTATGCTGTTTGCAAAAATTGGTTCAGTAGGTAAAGATTGTCATATATGTAAAAATTATGAAACAAAAATTCCCTTTAAAATATCTATCTTCTAGTATGGATAAAAAGTCTCTAAAATTATATATCCATGTGCTTTCATTAAACATATATTTATGCAATTGGAAAATACCAAAAAACAGAAAGGATATGTTGTTGTGATCAAAAGAGTCACGAAAGGTTGAGCAGTCCCTTGTCCCATGTAGTGTTGTCCACCGTGAATCTGAATTTCATGATTCCGTAAGGCTCTCTAATGCCATCCTTTGATAATTTGTCTGCCTCCATGTTGGCTTCTCTATATATGTGAGTGATAATGTATGATGTGAGTGATCCCATATGTGCTTGATCCTCTTTATCCACCCTGATTGTGTGGGGGGATCAAAATATGAGTGTCCCATGATTCCATCTATGAGAGATTTGGAATCACCATAGATATGTAGACAGTTTAGTTTCTTTTGTTGTGCAAACAAGAATAATCCCCATAAAGTGATTACTTCAGTTCTTGTGTTGGTGCATGTGCCCCCATTCCAATGAAGATTATACTATGTGCTTTTGTCTATCCGAAACACCACACCACATCCACATTTTCCCAGTTGTCTAGCTCCATTGAAAAATCCAACTAGGAGACTGATCAATGAAGGACTCAATCTATGGGAAAGATAAGTTGTGTAAACAGTCTCATGTGTGGTAACATAAATCCATGTTATTGCCTTGTGACAAATCCAACTAATGTTATATATCTTTCCTTCGAACAATCAATGGTTGCGCACCCTCCAAATTTCCCAAATGATGTAGAGGGTCAGCTCGTAATTTTTTATAACATTGTTCCAGTTCATTATGAAATCTTCAAGGTTGTGAGTTCTCCTATATGGGATCTGGAGAGTAGATGATATGCATTCCAAGATCATATTGGTGATTGGACATGTAAAGAATATGTGATTAGCATATTTAGACGATTCCCTACAGAATATACAGTAACCTGCACCCAAGTGGCCCCTTTTTAGCAAGTTGTCCCCTGTAACGATGTTGTTCCTCCACACCAGCCATGACAATAGGATTATATTGATGGGAACTTTCCACTTCCAGATTTTGGAGAACCATGACCGTTCTTGTGGATTGTAAATTTGTGCCGACAATGATTTATATGTTTCTCGCCATGATGGGTGCATTGTTGACTATTCTCGAAGCCCAATTTATGCAGTCTCTGCTTCCGCTGTAACACAAACCTGCAAGGCTCATGTTATTTACATATGTTTTCCATTCCTTAGCACTTGAACCATCCATGTTCTAATCCACCACATCTTTCCAAATCATGCATCCTTCCTGCCATTCTATGATCATCTGGTTCAAATAGATATTTCCTTTGTGATGTAGAAGTACCATTGTATGTCCACCAATATATATACCAACATTTGCACCCTTTATTTTATCTATCCCTATAAGAATCTTCTATCCATTGCCAAATTCCCATGCCATGTCTATGCGCCACTAGTCAATGATTTTTATAAAATATCTCTAGATCATCGATTGTCTAGTTCTGTGTTGTCCAGTGTCTTTAATTATGGATTCATTGTCATGTTCTTTCATATATTTTTACCCAAAAGATGTCTTGCCAAATCCCTCTACCATGCAATGCCCTCCAAAAATATTTAATCAACAACGAAAAACCAAAATTCTTTGATCTATCATACCCCATCCTCCAAGATCCTTGGGTATGGTTAGTGCGTTCCATTTGCACAGATGGTATTTTGAAGTAGTCCCAGTCCCGAACCAGAGAAAACGAGATGTGATTTCCTTAATCTTATTAGCAATAGTGGATGAGATGATATAGAGATGTGCCCAGTACACAATAATTTTCTGCAGGATAACTTGAGTAAGTATTTATCTGCCCCCTAAGGAGAGAAATATATTTGTCCATGTGCTCAATTTCTTCTTGTATTTTTCAACCAGCCACATCCAGTCTCTTACCCCATAGCAATTGGGTCTGAGCCTGAACACTAGATAGGAAAAACTTGCCTCCAAAGGTGCTTTCTGAACTCCAAATATATCATCTATGTAATCGATATCCATCCTCTTTACAGTAGAGTAGTAAAGAAACAATTTGATACCATTTGTGATCAACTTCATTGTCTCACCATACCTGATAAATATCTGATGTAGGGTAGACCACTGGGATCCAGAGATGATGCCAAAAGTTAAAATATCATCAACAAAAAACAAATGTGTTATATTTACCTACCTAGAGATGTAAAACCCCTGAAAAGTCCACGAGCTTGTGCATCCTTTATTCTCAGGTTGAGGCCATCCATTACTAAAATAAAAATTAAAGGTGATAAAGAACAACCTTGTCTGAGTCCTCTTCTAGCCCGAAAGAAGGAAGTGGGTATGCTATTTATCATAAAGCATAGCAAATAGTAGTGATGCAAGCCATGATCCATTCCACATTTTGTGGCAAATATATGACCAATCCACACAGTCATATGCCTTATGTAGATCTATTTTTATCACCACTGCCTCTTTTTTCTTTGAGTGAATAGTGTGGATGCTTTCCTGTGCCGAAGAAATTTCAACATGTATCTAGCGGTCACTTAAAAAACCAAATTGCTCTCTAGAAATGTGTAGGGATAGAATCATTTTAATATGGCCAACAATCAATTTGGATATTATCTTGTAAATAATGTTGCACTGAGAGATTGGCCTAAAGTCCCCAAAATTTGTTGGGGAAGGAGACTTTGCGATGAGGGCCAAAAAAGTTGAATTAATAGCTCTAGTGATCCTTCCCTGAGTCCTGGACTCTTCCACTATGTCCAAAATTCTCCATCCTGTAAGTTCAAAATAATGAAGAAAATATTCCACGGCCTAACTGTCCAGTCTCAGACATTTTTCTTTGGCAAAAGATTTTAGAATCAGTAATATTTCCTCCAGATTAGCAAGTCTGTATAGTTCCTCATTTGTGTTGTCCGTAAACATGCAAGCATATAGTTCCAATGCCCATAATTGGTCCTCGTATTTCACTTCCTCCCTAGCTTTATAAAAAATTTCAAAGAAAGGTAGAGTCTCAGCGTGTATTTTAGAAGTTGTATGTTTTACCTCCCCATTTGCATCTTCAATTTTATAGATTATGTTAAGCTGTTTCTTTTGATTTGCATATTTATGAAAATATTTGATGTTTTGATCCCCTTCTCACAACCAGGTTGCTTTACTTTTAAGTTTTCATGTGACTTCCGATATATATATATTATATATATAATCTTATTTTTCTTGTCATTCATTATCCTAAGTTGTTCCCAATCAGCCCGTGTCAAGGCCTTATGTTCCATGGATCTACTAAATTCGGCTATGTCAACTAATATCTTCTACATTTCCCATGATAAGTGTTTCTTATTTTGTCTCTCCCATGTTTTGGTTTTGCTTTTAATAATATTGAGTTTCCCAACCAAGGTTTGCATCGTTGAGTCCATCTACGGGACATGAACCTTCACCCATGTTGTTTTCACTAAATCATTATAATCCTTGTCCTCCAGCCATACCCTATTAAACACAAAAGGTATACAATGCCTAATATCCTCCTACCTCCATTTTAGAATGATGGGTAAATGATCAGATATATAAGTTCTATGTACCCAGGACTTTAAATTCCCCAAAATTTCCACTACATTCTCATGTACCAAGTATCTATCTAACCTCTTCCCAATATGCTCGTCACCCGATCTATGATTACTCTAGGTGGGCGAAAGCAGATATGGGAAAATATCAGCCAGGTGATGATCTACAAAGAGTCCATATAAACGATCCACTAGTGGGTCGGGTTTGCTGTATACACCCTAGGATTCCTAAGCCAACAGGGTGGAGTTGAAATCTCATGCCAATATCAACCCACCAATTTTGAGAAGATTGCTATTTTGTAATTGATCCCAAAATATTGTGCGGTTTTTACAAGAAGCATAAAGGTTGAGAAGATGGAAATGGCATAGAGAACCTTTAAAGAGACCAGATAGAAGAATGCCAACAAAGAGAATGTATGTGTGAAATTCCGCCCAATATGGATCCCACATGGAAATGAGTGCCCCGGATAGACTAGTGGAGTCTACACCGACAATGCGCCAAGAGGGGAGAATCTCCAGGAAATAAGCAATAGTGTGAGACATGGCAGAGAAAGCTTCTTTTATGAAAATGATAGAAGGTCTAATATGGTGGATCATATGACAAAGATTCAGTTGCTTGGAGTGATCCCCCAACCCTCGCAAGTTCAGAGAGAAAATTTTCATCATGAGGCATTCTGAGCGGGCATATGTGCTCTAAGGGCCTGAGGATCAGAAGTGGAGATAATAGGAACATCTAATAAACCTTTTGTTAGTTTAGTTTTGGAGCTCTCTCTCTATTCTCTACTCTCTCATACTCTTGCAAGATTAGAGCATTCTTGGAGCATTCTAGCATTGGAGGGAGGAAGGAAGGAAAAGGAAGGACAAGAAATCAAAGGGAATCAAGGATCAAGAAAGGAAGACCAGGATCAAGTGGCTACAACAAGATTACTTGCACGTATCAAGTTGCATGTATGATTTCCTTGCTAGTTTGGCCTGCATGGTACATGAATATGTGTATTTGGTTATATTGTTGTTGTTGGCATGGGTTTTTCTATGTGTGACAGTGGTTTTCAGCCTTGCCTTACCATTTCAAGATAGCCATGGTGTGATGGGGTTTCTCTTACTTGGTCAAGCTGGATTGTTGGATGGTTTCGAAAATGAGTGGGGTGGTCTCAAGAAATATCACAAGGCGTAGGAATCCTTGGACTACTAAAGGTGGGATTGCAATAAAGCCTGGTTGTGTATACCCTCTTTGGGCCTAGGAATCCTTGACTGGTAAATGGTGGGACATAATGTAAAGCCTAAAGGGTGGAGACAGATAAATTCCTCATGGTTTAGGTGGATAGATCCAGAGGAATCCATGCTTGTCTAGGCCTAGTGATCCTTGGACCGGTATATGGTGTGATTGCAGTAAACCCTGGCAGTGTATGTTTCTTATTTAGGCCTCAGAATCCCTTAGTGGGATATATGGTAAAGCCTAGTTATATTGGTGCTTGCTTTAGGCCTATAAATCCTTGACCAATTTTGGTAGGATATGCAGTAAAGCCTAAGAAGCATGCTCACTTTAGTTGTATGCCCCACATTCATGGTTGGAATATGGCACGAGGGTGATTGGTTGAAAGAAAGACTTGGTTCAGCCTAATCTATGGTTGGGTGGTACATGGAAGTCCCTGACTTGGTTGCCTTTTGCATATGAATAATAAGAATATTTCCTCTTAAGTTTTATGAGTAAATGTGTTTGTTCCTATGTGATTTTATTGGTTGTTCTAAAATTTTTAATCTATTGGTTATATGCTAGTGATAAGCATGGTTTATGATAGACGTTGATTTTGGCTCTCATCATGTTTCATTTTGTAAATGAAATTTCAATGAATGTATGGCCTAATATATGATAATGCAACTATTGTGAGAGGGCATCAGACCTTCTTAAAGAATCTCAAATAAATATGAGGTCCCTATGTTCATATGTGTTTATATTACCTGTACATTACATGTGTATGATATGTTTGATGAAATGCATGTCATGGTTAGGATGAGTTTGGTCAGTTCCTTGTTCAATTTTTTCCTTTGAGGCATTGTCTCCTTGTTATTTATCATTTTTTATAATATCATCAAGTTCTTGGCAGAGGGCTGAGTCCTAGCCTTGAAAAAGTGGCTCATATTTCAGTGTCATTGGCACAAAACTTCCTAAAAAAGAATGCAGTCTCTTGGAGGCCTTGTTTTGGGAGCAACTAGAGGGTTTCAGTCACATGGAGTGCTTGTAATGGGAGCAAGTGGGGGTCTAGTTGAATTAAAAGGCAAGCTAACTCAAGGGTTGGACACCTAGAGTGGTTAGTTAGTATTTGAGTTTCCTATAGCTCCTAAGGAAGGTTAGTTTGGTTTCTTATGTGTCGATTCCACTTCGTTAATTGTACACAGGGAGTTGAATCATATCATAGTAACTCTGCGTCACATGTTACCCTAGTGGGCCAGTTAGCTTGGGTAAATGTGGGAGAATGGTTACAAGTTGGTATCAGGAGAAGCACCAACATCAAAGGCACCTTACAGGATAAGCACTCTAGATTTAGTGGAACTGAATTTGCAACTTAATGACAAGGGGTACATAAGGCCAAGTGTATCACCTTAGGGTGAACCAATATTGTTTGTAAAGAAGAAGGATGGTACTCTCATATTACACATTGATTACAAGAAGCTGAATGAAATGGCCATCAGGAACAGATATTCATTACTGAGGATCAATGACTTGCTTGATCAATTGTAGGAAGCAACAATGTTCTCAAAGATTTATCTAAGATCAGGATATCATCAAGTGCACATTAAATAAGAAGACATCTATAAAATTATATTTCGTACTAGGTATGGGCATTATGAGTTTGTGGTGGTTCCTTTATGTATTACTAATGTGCCAACTACTTTCATGTGTTTGATGAACAATGTGTTGCATCCTTACTTGGACAAGTTTGTGATAGTGTTCATTGATGACATATTGATATATTCTAACATTGAGGAAGAGCATTCAGAACACCTGCTAGTAGTATTGAGATTGCTAAGAGAACATTAGTTGTATGCCAGGCTCAACAAGTGCAGTTTATTTTAGACTAAAGTTCATTACTTGGGAAATGTTGTTTCCAAGGAAGGGATAATAGTGGATCCAGAAAATATTAGAGCTATCATGGAGTGGCCGAATCCTAGGAATGTGGATGAGGTGAGATCATTCATGGGGATAGCAGGTTATTATAGGAGATTCATTAGGAACTTCTCAAGGATTTCCTATTATTATATCATTGCAGAGAAAAGGAAAGAAGTTTAAATGGACAGAGTAATGTGCAGCTAGTTTTGAGCAATTGAAGTACGCACTTACAAATTCTTTGGTCTTGAATATTCTAGATCCTGACAAAGAATTTGTAGTCTATACAGATGCTTGTAAGAGAGGATCACTTGGTGGGGTCCTGATGCAGGAGGGACAAGTGGTATGCTATGAGTTGAGGAAACTGAATGAGAAAGAGCAGAACTATGAGACTCTTGATCTTGAGTTGGAAGCTATCATTCATGCCTTGAAGATGTGGAGACATTATCTTCTTGGCAAGATGTTTATTTGATGGGTGAACATAGTGGACTGAGGTATCTATTTGACCAACTTGATTTGAATGCTAGGCAAGATAGATGATTGGCTACCCTCAATTAGTTTGACTTTGAGATCAGGAACATCAAAGGTAAGGAGAACAAATTTCCATATGCTCTCAGTAGAAGAGTGCAGGTAAATAATATTGCAGCTATGAGTTCTTATGGGACAAATTTGTAGGAGCATATCTTGTAGGAAGGGAAAAATTATGACAGGTACCAGGAGTTGAAGCACATGTTTCAAGAGCGGGGTGGAGGTGATATGGATGAAGAGTATCACCTCACTGTGGATGGTTTGGTCAAATTCAAGGACAATATTTATGTGTCGAATGACAGTGAAATAAATAAGCTTATCTTGAGGGAATTTCATGTCAAACCGTATTCAGGTCACTCGAGATATCGGAAGACATTGACAGCTGTTAAGAAATTATACCATTGGATGAACCCAGAGAAGGAAGTGCCTAAGTTTGTTGCTAGATGCTTAGATTTTCAACAGGTGAAAGTTGAGTTGTCATAGATCTTCATCAGGGAGATAGTGAGTTTCCATGGTGTTCCCAAGAAGATCATATCAAACAGAGATGCCAAGTTCACTTCCAGGTTTTGGAAGGATTTGTTTGCATGCTTGGGGGAATAGTTAGATTTCAATACAACTTATCATCCGTATAAATATGGATAGACAAAGAGAGTTAACGGGATTCTTGAGGACATGTTAAGGATGTATGTCATGCATCAATAGAGGAGGTGGGAGGAGTATCTTCCACTGGTAGAGTTTGCATAGAATAATGAGTATCATGAATCCTTGAGGATGAGTCCATTTGAGGATATCTATGGGCAGAGTTGTAATACTCCCAACATTTAGAGTGATCTAGTGAACAAGGTGTTGATTGGACCAGACATGTTGGATGAGATGGAGTAGGAGATGTAAGTTATCAAGAAGAATTTGAAGGTAGCATAGGACAGGAAGAAGAGTTATTCATATCAACACATACAATTCAAGGAGTTTTAGGTTGGGGAGCATGTATACTGACACATTAAGCCCAAGAGGAGCTCCTTGAGGATTGGATCATGTGCCAAGTTGGTGTAGAAATTCCTTGTAGATTCAAACTGCAGATTGTAATTTGCTAAAACAATTGACTTGAATCTACTCTACTCATTAGCGGAAACAATAATTGAATGATGAAATCATGCAGCGGAAAAAGGAAGAATTCAATCACACATAACACAATAATTTTTTGGGGAAAGCCACAACTAAAAATCCTTGCTATCTGCATATTTCATTAATTAGAAAATTTGAGAAGATTATAATGCTTTGCTCATGCCTGAGCAAACTTTGCACTTTCACAATCTATCTCACTACTTCACAAACCATGTCAAGCCAATACTTAGCTAATTTTTCTGCCTACCAAGCTCCTATTTCCTTGCACAATTTCCTAGGGAATTAGCCCAAATTTAATTGGGAAATTCCTCATCCATTATTGCACAATCCATCAAAATCCTTCCTATGATTTCATGCACCATCAGTTTAATTTAGATGATTTTGCAACTAATAGTACACTATCCTTGAACTCTAATCTGAACTGGGTCTTTCTCTGATCTGACATGCATGAGTTATTTATGAGTGAATCTTCAATTTACTAGTTGAGCAGTGCTGGTTACACCCCATTACTGCAGGTAACACCTCACTACTGGATCTCCCACTAATTCCTCCATCATTTGGAACTAGTTTTACTAAATTTAACTCAAATTAAATTGAATTAAATAATTACAACTCAAAGGAACTCAACCTGGGCCCCTAAAATTTAGGAACCACTCTACATGACTCTAGATATACTCCCAACCCGAATTAACTTAGTCAACTAAGTCAAATTAACTTAGTTAACTATTACAAGTTGCTATGAGAATTAAAATTACAATTTAATTCAAGGACAAAATTAAACTAGGATTTTCTTGTTGCATTTTTTAACGCTCCTTCTCAACAAGAAAGGGATTATCTGCTACCCCGATCTTGCCTCTCTAAAACTTGAATTTTCATCTTGACAATGCCTTTGTCAAAATATTTACATCCTACTCCTCTGTAGGAATGTATTCCAACAACACGATTCTCCTCTGCACACAATCTCGTAGATGGTGATGCTGAATGTTGATATGATTGGACCGATCATGAAAAACTGGATTCTCAAAGAGTTTGATACAACTTTGATTGTCACAGTAAATCATTGTAGGATCAATCTACTGACCAGATAACCCAACAAGGATCTTCCTCATCTAGATAGCCTCACAAGCTGCTTGACTAGAATCCATGTACTCTTCTTCTGTTGAACTGAGTGAAATTGATCTCTACTTCCTGTTGTACCAAGAAACTACTGCTGACCCAATACTGAAGATTACCCCTGATGTGCTCTTTTTTCCAGATGGACTTCGTGCCCAATTTGCATCTGAGAAATTCTTGAAGCTTCACTCCCTCTATCCGTCTATACCAAATAGCAAACTAAGTGGTGCCTCTGATTCATAAGTGCATTTTGGTCAAGTCTCTGGTAGATGGTGGATACCAAACTCATTAAGTCCACGACGTTCCATCCCCAAATTGATGGCCAAACAGAAGTCGTCAACATGATGATCGTACACATTTTGCGCATGTAAAACTCGAGGCATCCACGCACATGGGATGAAAGCCTCCCCTATGTCTAGCACAACTACAACAGAGCTCTACACAAATCAACAAGCCACAACCCCTTTTAGCTAGGGCTGGGATTTTATCCATTATGTCCCTTTGATGTGGCCATACCATTTGCATCTACTCAGGTAGATTCGGCCCATTTCCAGTTTCTTCACCAACAGGGTTAACAACTTCATTGAGCACATTCCACACATCTGCCAGCAGGTCCATGATATATTGGATAGAGTCAATGCTAAGTACAAGCAATGCCATGACCAACATCGGGTGATGCACAAGGTCCAGGTGGGTGAAAAATTTTGCCTACATTTGCAAAAGGAGCACCTCGCTAAAACCTATTGCAAGCTTCGCTCTCTCCGATATGGGCCATACACCATCACCAAGGTTGTAGGGGACAATGCCATCAAGCTTAGCATTCCACCGTTCCTTGGTCTGCACCCAGTGTTCAATGTAGACCACCTTCGACCATAATTTCCACCATTGTTGGACACATCCGACATTGCAAAACAACTCACACCAATAGAACTAAACCCAAACTACATGGAACAAGCCACAACTAATCAAATCATGGATACACAAATCAAGAACACTCATTAGCAAAATATCCAAATATATCGGGTTGTCAAAGCTGGCCAACTCCTTCACCAAGGCAAGTGGCTCACCAAGGACCAAGTTCAACATAAGTTTCCCCATCTCATGGAGGCACTCAACGCAATGGGGACCATTGCTTCCTAAGGGGGGAGGAATGATCCAGGTGGATATTGGTGGCCACCTACCTATTCCACTTGGACCCCCAACATTATATCTTTCAATTTTTTGGTTTCCTTAATTGTAGCACAATTTACTATTTTTGGCAGATTTTCAGGTCTTAAACATCCGGAGCCGTTTTGAGGCCCCAAACGAAGTTATTAGGGAAAACAAAGAGATCGAAAATGTCCCAAATCGTCTTGCCCATTTTTTTTGTCCTTCTCTTTAAGATCTTTGAAACAATGTATTATGATAGCCAAACGGAGATCGTATGCCAAAGTTACGACCGTGGGAAGTTGATGTACCAATTTACCCAAACAAGGCCCACGGTTTTGGTGCTTCATCTCCAATGGTTAGGTTTTTGGATGTTTAGGCTTTTCCATTGTTTCTCAATAATAAATAGGCCTTTGAGCCTCATTGTAACACAATTTAGAGGCATGTAGCTTCCACATCTCTTCTCAAAGATAAGCTACCATCTCCCAAGCTAGTTTATTTCCATTCTGTTTGTAAGCATATTTCATTATTATGATATTAATGAAATGTAGTTTTATTTCTACTGTATTTCTATATTTATGGTTATATGTGTAATTTTTTGTGTTCCTATTTAAGTTCGGATCACTTACACTACCACCAACATCGAAAGTCCATGATGTTTTCCATGTTTCATTGCTTAAGAGACATGTGCAAGATGTTGATCATGTCATTAATTGGTCTGTATTGCAACTGGAACCAGAGGGAGGGTTCTATCTAGAGCCATAGTGCATTTTGTAGCGAAAACATCTCATGCTCCGGAACTGAGCAATAGAGCAAGTTCAAGTGTAGTGGAAGCACTTTGGGCCTAATGAAGCTACATGGGAGATGGCTGATCAAATGCGTGATATGTATCATTCATTATTCGTTAATTCAAGCAAAGGAGTTTGGTAATATATATATATTATATATATTATAATAATTAATATATAATATACATAGGCCTGGCTGTAAATACTGCAATGCATTGTGTTATAAAACTCTAATAAGCAACATGTTTATTTTGCTTTCAATAGGATGTCATTGTAAATACTACATTGAGTTGTACTATAAAGCTCCATGGGAAATATGTTTTGGTTTTCAGCAATTTTTCTGGTCATAGGTGCCATAGAACACCGAGGATGGTGTTCCCCCAAGGGGGAGGGGTTTGTAATGGCCTCGCATTAAATTTTCATGTAGTAAAGGATAATAACAGAAAAATAAATAAGACCAAGGTCATGGGACACATATTCCAAGCTTAATGTTGGGAAAGCACTATAGAGGGCATCACTTGTGGTTTATTATGGCTAAGGAAATTGGAAAATGCAAAGAGGCATTAATTGGCATTTAATTATGAAAATAAAGGAAAATAGGAGAAAAGGGAGATGAAGACACACAAACTTGCATGAGAAGGAAATTAGAGGGAAAATGAAGGAAAATGAAGAAAATAAAGGCATCAATGATAAAAAGGCTTTAGAGAAATAGTTTTTAGCTTTCTCACAGTTTTTGGCTTGAGCTATTATTCATTCTCTCATACTCTTACACACTTAGAGCACTGGAGCATTCTCTTGGATTCAGAGAAGGAAAGGAAAGGACAAGCAAAGGAAGATTGGATCAACAACTTCACCAAGAGGATTTTGTAGGTAATAGGTTGCATGTTTGATGTTCTAGTTGAGTTGTGAATTCATGGTACATGCATTTGTTCATTTGGTTCATTTGTTTTCATTTCCATGGGTTTTTTCGAGTTTGACAATGGTTTCAATCTTGCCTTGTTGTTTCCTAGATAGCCATGGTGCAATGGGATTAATTATTTGTTAATATTTGGATTGCCAAAAGGTTTTGGATACATGAAAGATGGTCTGAGGAAAATTCCAAAGGGTTGGGGGTGGAGATGTTTTCTTGAGAAGCCCTCGATAGGTGGGTGTAGATAGGAAAATTCCTCAAGGGATGTGAAGGAATGATGAGACATCCAATATTGGATTGGTTTTTTTATCTCGGTATTGGTTTAGGTGAGATCACAGTAGCTTGAGGGTGGAGGTGGTTTAACCTATGAAGACCTTGGTTGTTTATGTGTTGGTTAATCCCATGAGATCCCGACCCTGGTTGTTTATGTGTTGGTTAATCCCATGAGATCCCACATTTATGTTTGGAATATGGCATAGGGGTGATTGGCTGAAAGAAATATTTAATTTAGCCCAATCTATGGTCAAGTGGTACGTCGAAGTCCTTGGCTTGGTTGAATTTTGCATATGTAATTAAGAGCTATTTTAATACTTGATTAATGAGCACATGTACTTGTATTTATGTTCATTATATGGAAGAATTTCCATGATTCTTATTCTAGTTATATGCTGGTCACAAGCATGGTTCTATGATGTGTTCTAGTTATGTATGTTGTCCATGATTTGATATGTTAATGAATGGTTGATGGATGAACGGACTAACAAGTGTTATTGTAGCTATTATGAGAGGGCATTAGACCTTTTTGTTGATTCTCAGATGAAGTTCAAACTCTTACGATTAGATATGGATTCATGACCTTTAGTTTATATGTTTGTCATATGTTTGAAGAAATTCCTATCATGTTTAAGCATGGTTAGGTCAAGTTCTTGTTCAAGTTCGTAATGATTAGCATTCTAAGCATCTTATTTATGCTTCTAGAAAGTTAGCGGGAGTGGTCTGGAGACTAGCCTATAAAAGTGGCTTAGATCCTAGAACTACAGGCACATAACTAGAGCTTTTGGGCCATAACCACATGGAGACAAGCCTATGAGTATGGTTATAGCCTCATAACCACATGGATGCAGTGTCAAGGGTGTGGTTATGGGTCTAGGTTAGTGAAAAAGAGTTATAGCTCAGGGATTGGTCACTTGGGGTGGTTGTTTAGCTCCTGGGTGGTTTGTAACCCCTGAGGAAGGTCAGAAAGTTTTCAGTTTTAGGACCTACTTATTTAGCTTGACTTGGAGGTCGTGCCGTGTCATAGTAACAATCAACTCATTTTTACCCTGGAGGGCTTGTGAAAACAGTAAATGTGGGAGGGGTAGTTACATTTTTTATGAATAAGGCCTAAAAATGTTGGTTCTATGGGGACTCCAAATGAGTTTTAGAGTGGCTACAAGGCTTCAATCACCAAGTTGGTTGTAGAGTGGATGTAAGGCTACATGAACTAGATAATTATCTAGCTTCAGGGCACCCTATAATTTGTTGAAGACCTTAAGACCACATAGACATCTATATCCTTTTAAGTACAACCTAGAGACAGACACCCTCTCAACAGAAGCATACACAAGGAAAGTTGGCTCATTGCATCTCAAATTAAAATAATGGGTGGAAATTCATCCATTATGAAAAATTGATTTGTGAGACTCAGTTCTTCTTTCCCCAGTTATGAGTTGCCAAAATTATTGTGATAATCAGTAATCTTGCCAAACCACTTTTAAAGACATTTGACATCCCCAATCCTTTTTTGTGCTTTCTCTAGCAAAATAAGTGGGACAATGCTACATTGAATGAAGGTTTTAAGGTGTTTTCTTTTTTGTGGGTCAATGTCAACCAATGCAATCTGTAAGTTTTTTATGAATTTGAAGCATTTTATCTTTTTGTTACACACACACACACACATGCATGAAGAATGCTGGCCTAGTGATTTTTTAATAATAACATGTCAATCTAAGTAGAAGTTAAGTATGTGGGACCCTAGAAAGATGCAAGGAAGGATGCGATGTTGGTGGTACAATGTTTGCAACCTTGCAGTTGTCATTAATTTTATTGAGCATGCAAAATATTTGAATGTTCATACCACAAGCAAATCTTATACATAACAAAAAATAAATGGCTTGGACTCTAGACTATGTACAAACTTAATAAGAAAGACAACTATGCATGATAGATACAAAGAAAGACAAGGGAAAAAAATGGCTACATGAGTGATCTTAATCCAATGAAAGAGATAAATATCAATTCTAGCTAATTAATACTAAACATTACCCAAAATTGTGGCCATAATAGAGTTGATGGCAGGTACTAAATTATACAGAATTACGGCCATGATAAAGTTGATAACATGTGCAGAGTTCTATATAGTATGCACAATTGTAAATCATTAGAGAATGTAGTTTCTCTTAGAAATTATATTAAAATTTTCATACACTTACTCTTTTTTACTATCCAAAATGTGATCACAAGAGACCCGTGTAATGCATTAATCTGAAATTTAATATTTTGTGGGGTGCATGGATCGATAACTGTCACAATTAAAAAGTAAGGACATGTATTAATTTAATTAAACAATAATTACAACCTTAAGGATGGCCCATATTATGACCACATATCTCTTGGTTAGGAGAGTCGACATGCATATATAACATTATTTGACAATTCTCTTTTCATATAAGAAATATGGAATAGATTTGGCAAGAGCATAAGGAATAGATTCAACAAGAGCATATGTGGGGTTAATTGGGGTTGTTAAAATGGTTTCTGGAATGATTTATGAGAGGATAAATAAGTAGCTATGTTGGTTCTTTGCCCTAGTGCTTGATTGTGGATTTCCTCCTCCTCGATTGGGCATTAACCATGGCTAAAAAAATTGAGATCCCTCGAGCATGTTTTGAAAGTATTTGTGGAATACTGTGTGGAGCATGCAAACCAGGCTGCAAACCTCTAGTTAACCCAACATTTTATTGTTTTGTAGACTAGAAGAAGGAATCAGTTCCACAGCAATAGTGGAAAACTCGCGAGATTTTGGGAAACATTTGGAATTTGTGACTGCAAGAACCCATAGTATATTCGTTGAAAAATCTGGTTGGACCAACACCCAAGCTACTAATTTTAACAAAGTAAGCACTTTAACTAGGAGCACCAGTAGTATACGCACAAGACTCATAGAGTAACAGAGGAAAAGGTATAAACTTAATAATCTGTTTATGTGGTAGTTGGTTCTCATACCTGTTGTTACACAAAAATATCATCACCTTGATTATTTGCAGTCGGTATGGGTCTATCACCACCTATACCAGCCTCCTAAGCAAGTATCAGACCTCAGCTCTTCAAAACAAGCTTTGGAAATGAGAGAAAGACATAAAAAAGTAATGTAACTCTGGTTCCGCACTTTCTCTCACTTTTGCCTGCGGGCCCGCACCTTTTGTTCAGAATACCTACGTACTTATGCACTCTGTATGTAAAGGGGAGGGTGTGTACCCCTGTGAAAGTCAAAAGGCACAATTTTTATCTTAAAAAACTCACTTT
>APFE030188312.1:19020-32839 GCA_000404065.3 Pinus taeda | reverse complement strand
GGGGGGAAGAGGGGGAAGCCCCCCGTGTTGGGTGGTTTGAGGGGGGCTATAACCCCCTTCTATGGGGTCCAGTGCAATGTCGAGGAATTTTTTGGACCCTGTATTAGGTGGGTGGACCTACCTATGGTTTCGTGTATGGGTTTTGCACATGGTCTTGGGCATGAGAGTTTTCTACCCATGGTATCTTGTAGATCCAGTCAAAGGGAATTATGGTTATGTTATAATTCAAGGTTAATGGATTGGGGTTTATTAATGGTTCGACATGTATATATATGTATTGTAACATTAAAAGGAACAAAATGAAAAATCAATCTGGTAGCCTGGATTTTCGGATCCAGGGGAAAATATCTATGTATTTGTTTTTTGTGTCTCACCATTGTATATTTTCAATTTTTTAAGAATTCATGTGCAACTAATTTATGTACAGGTTTAAAACTTACAATGAGGGTGACCATGGTTGAAAATGGTTGACCATTGTTGGCCATTAGGAGTAAATAGAGAATGGAATGTTCTAGGTTGACTATGGTTAACCAAAGATGACCATGGTTGACGATATCCATCCATGGTTAGTCATAGTTGACTGTAATCAACCATGGTTCACTATAGTTGATCATGGTTAACCATGGTTTTCCATAAAGACATTGACCATGATTGACTGTATTTAACCATGGCTGACCATTGTTAATCATGGTTGACCTTAGAGACATTGATTGACCATGATGCGCATGGTTCATGATGGTTGATCATGGTCGATTATGGTTGAACATGGTTGACATTGATTAACCATGGTTGACCATATTCTACCATGGTTCATCACAATTGACCACAATTGATCATGTTTGACCATGGTTGATCATGGTTGACACTGGATGACTATCATTGATCCTAGGTGACCATGGTTGATCTTGGTTGACAATAGCTAACCATGGTTGACATTGAAGACATTAATCATGGTTGACCATAGAGACATTTACTATGGTTGATCGTGGCTCAATATGGTTGATCACGATGAATGATGATTGACTTTAATTATGATGGTTGATCAACATAATGGCTTATTATAACTTCTCTCCTTTTTAAGCAATAAATTCCCCGAGTAAGTTTATATATATATATATTCATCTAATACATAATAGTTTTTCTATTCAATGCCTTTTTTTTAAACTCATCATCTAAGTTATTCTTTATATAGCATAGGATTTTTCTTATTTATTTAATTCTTAATTACTATGAAATGAACAAAGTTTTGAAAGGCATATTGGAACCATATTACATGAATGACCCATTTACCTTTTTATACCTAAGTAGGTAGGGTTTACCGTGATTCGTGGAGTCATGATTTAGACCCAAAAAAAATATATTATCGTTGACATTCTTCAAGTTTATGATTTTACTGGGCCTTGTAGCTTTGGTCATCATTGATGTACATACCAAGCATATATTAATACATTGTTCCTCTTAGGTTTAAACCTACTTGAAATAGGCTTTTGTAATGTATTCTTTCCATATAATGTTCATGTTATTTTCAAATTATATGGATTTGGATATGTTTGTATTGCAACATTTGGACTTTAATTCTTCCTCGCACCTTATTTTCATTCAATTTAATTACACACACTATCATGCTAAGTGGTGCCCAGCGATTACTTCGTGGCATTTTGGGTGAGTTGACATGTTTAATTTTCGAGATTCAATCTTACATATGGATAGTGGGAATCAAGTGGGCATGGTTAGAGTAAACACCTCACCCCAATGTCATCGTTGGAACTCATTCTAACTAAATCTTATCGACAAAATTTTCTCGAGAAGGGCTTGGTTTGGGTGAAAAAATGTAGGGTTTTTTCTTGGAAGAAAAGAATGAACACTATTCCCTTGCTCCCTTCACGACAAGACTCGAGAACTTGGCCAAAATTCGTTGGTTTACCGAGGTTGCTTGGTGTTTATTCCTCTAGTAAATTTCATTGTGACGCTCATTTAATTCTTTCATTTCATTTATGGCTTAGGCTAGAGGTTTTATCGTCAAATTATTCTATTCTATATGGATGTCTAACTTTTTTGTGCTTCTTATTGCACTAGATAATTTAGTGGCTCCGCTCTCGTTTTGGGGTTATTAGGTTCGATTATGAAAGAGGTTCAGGTCCTCGTAAATTTTCCTCAGTGTTCCCTAGCTTCATTAACGTGTTGGTGAGGTGATTTAATTCCTTATTTCTAATTTTTTTTAAAGAGAAATACTAGTTGTTAACCAGTCAACCTTAGGGTTCTAGTTGCACAATTTTATCATTTTCACTGGTATGTTGGCAGATAAGAAGACGACCGCACCTAGCCCCCCCTACATAGGTACTAAGATGATCCCAATTGATACAATCACTGTAATTTATACATAAATTTATCAGTTGTTAACCTTTGTTCTAAGTCTTTGCTAATACTATATTTTTGGTTGTGCTACAGGTATAAAAAAATTGATGTGCACTTGGTATCGAAGAGAACAGTTTTTGACTCGATGATGGTGTTCTTGCTGCAAAACGAGTTTCGACCTAGATCATCATGTTCTTATACAACTTGTTCTTTTTATTGTTAACAATATTAGGGCTCCTGCAACTCATAGGATTTGTGCAGTCCACCAAAGAAAATAATCGTGAAACCATAACCCTAGTAGGGTTGGGTTCTTTCTCGAGGATTTCCTGATTTTTGTCTTGCATGTTTAAAATGTCAATATATTTTGCTCTAAACTGAATGGCTGCAAGCCTCTTTGACCCTCTTCGATGTAATCTAAGAATTTTCAATACCCAATTTATATATTGAGTTGTGCTCTTTTCTTTTGACCAGAAGATTAAAGGCTTATATAAGAGCTATATTATCTATTTTCTTTTAAGGGAGACGTGTATGCAACATGCACTGTAATACATTAATTTTTTTCATTTATTCCTACAAACTTTCACCTCTATTCAAATTAATTTTATTGCACAATTTTTATATTACTATAGCGAGGGTTTATTGCTTACTTAGAGATATTGAATATGCAATGTTATGTAGATCTCTTTCCTTGCTTTTTTTTGTCATTACGTTGAATGAGTACATAGAATGTATAGTTTTATTACCATTATTTTCATTGCAAAACATATTTTATATATATAGAGAGAGATCATGGTTGGAATATAAGTAGAAGTTGGGTCCCTATCTTGTCCTCCTAGTTTTTTAGGCTTTTTTTTGGGATTTTTTTTGTTTATTTGTTTATCTATGTAGGTATTGACATCCTTTTTATAGTATTTTTTGTTGATTTATTCTCCATTAGAGTTTATTTTCTTGTTCCTTCGTGTTTTTTTATGTATTTTATCGTCCTATTCGTTCTTAACTACTTTTGGTATTTTTTTTATTTGTTTAATGGGCCTGAGCCCCATATCTTATCTTATTATTGACCTCGTTTATTTATTGATTACTCTTTATATAATATATAATATGTATGATGTATGATGTATGTATGTATGTATTAATGTATGTATGTATGTATGTATGTATGTATGTATGTATGTATGTATGCATGCATGCATGCATGCATGCATGCATGTATGATGCATACATACATGTCTGTATGTATGACTTGTGTATATTTTTGTTTTGTTTTATTTATTTTTCCATTAAGTATTTTTAATTTATTTTAATTTATTTTCATTAGCTATTTTATTTATCAAATTATCTTGTCTAGATTAAGGTATTCCCTAGTTTTTATACTTTTTGACTCCCCTCCTTTAAAGTTTGACTTTGATTGTTTATTTATTTATTTTAAATATTATTTCTCAAAAACTAGTTTTTTAATATAGAAGTTACCTATTAATAATTGTTTTTAATAAATTAATAAACTAATTCACATTTAAATATTATTTTTTCAAAAACTAGTAATATTTGTAATAAATAATTTAAATATTATTTTCCAAAACTTAGTCGGTTTAATATAGCTGTTTACACATTAATATTTTATAAATAACCAAAACTAATATCATTATTTAAATATTATTTTCAAAAAACTATAATATTTGGTTTTAATAAATTAATTTAAATATTATTTTTCAAAACTAGTCTGTTAATATAGTCGACCTATTAATACGTTGTAATAAATTTAAGTAGAATAAATATCATTATTTAAATATTTTTGTTCAAAAACGTAGTCGTTTAATATAGCCATTACTGAATAATATTTTGTTTTTAATATATATAAATTAAATATTATAATTTAAACATTATTGTTCAAATATAGCCGTTACTTGAAATTATGTCTCTACATTGCTCTCTATTTAAGCCTTTGCCATGGTCTGCCTCTTTATATGGTCCTGATGATGAACCACACTTGTTGGTTCCAAACGCGTCGGCCAAAAAATTTTCTCATGCAATTTCTACCGAAGGACTTTGTTTAATTCATTGTGGATCACACAAACTTGAATACATAAACATATATACTATCAATACTATAAATTATTTTTTGTTTATTTTTTTTAAGTATTAAGGCATAGTTTTAACTATATTTCATATATGATTCTTGTTCTTTTCCTTATAAATAACTTATGATAGACTTGAAAAGCTCAAGGGATCTCTGTAACTATGACCCCATGTCTTTCTTTGAAGTACTGATACTCATGTACAAGATTTTCTTTCTCACCTATAAAACATTCCCCTCTTTTGTATAATATATTATTAAGGTGAATGATTTTTATAGATGTACACATCCCTATATGGATATGGTTACAACAAAGAATTCACTGCAAACTCAAATAATATTTAGTACTTACAACATTACATATTATTAATGTAACAATTCACTTTCACAAGCGTGTTAGATTTTATTTCCTTGCTTAGTCCACATTTGCCATCTGGAATTGCAAAATTAGTCCAACATAAACTTCCATTTCTATTTTCTTTTACATTTAACTTTGTTTCTGCACCAATACAAATTTCTATACAAATTCTCCTATAAAACACATGGTCGATTTACATAAAATATTCCATTATACACAATTGCTTCTATTTACAATCACATTTACACATAGACAATTCTTACCCTACAGTTATGAGCCTTTCTGGAATATTTAAAGGCTTCCACTTTCCACCCGACCATGAACCAATTATCTATTGGTTCCTCCCAAGCTATCCCTAGACCATCAAGAAAAAAATATCAAAGTAGGAGTTTTATTTTGTAGCTTTATACCTCCTGAAACTCTTAGCAATGTCCTACTAAATTCTTTGGGTTCTACCGGTCTTTCTCTCCTGCCGGTATTCCCTTTTCAAGAATTTTCCTTATTTCCCACAGATCTTGATTTTATAGATTCCACATGATTTAGGTTATCTTTTGTTTATAGATGCATGAAAAGAATTGCATAAACAGTTATAGCTTAACCAAAGAGAAACTTAAATGTGCACATGTGAGAAGAAGAAGAAGAAACACATAAGCATGACAAGAAGACAAGAAGCTTGATAACGGAGTTCGTCCCTCTTGGACTACGTCTCCGGGCCCTGCTCGATCAATGGAGAGACCTTCATTCATTAAACAAAAATGGCATTAAAGAAGTACATTCATCAATTTTACAAAATGGAGCATTATACCTCCATGCTGAAAAGTGCCCGAAATTTGGAGAGCTCTGTTGCAGAAACTGACACTGCCAATGGATTCCCATCACTGAGAAGTGCAAAATCCATATAAAACTTGTCCAATTTTGAGACTGGACCAAAATCACCCTCCTGCAAAAATTCTGCTTAGACAAGGTTCCACCAGTTTTTCTAAGTGCTCAAGGTTCCACCACCAAATCTCGAAATTCGTGCCACTGATCTCCTCCTTGGCGATGGTAGGAAAAATTATAGGAAAAATTAGTTTATATAAAAAAATTAAGCGGATTAAACTATAATATGATTATGGGTTATTTTTAGCAAACCCATATTTACCCAAACTCCTAAACTTTACCCAAAATACAATATATATATTTTTACCATTGTTGGGGAGGCGGGCCAGTACCTCACAGGACCACACCCATCCCCACCGTACCTGCTGCAGTCAACATCCCATCCAAGGCCGTATCCCATTACCATGCAACGACTCCATGTGTTTCAATTGTTGTTTATATATGGGTTTTGGTTATAACATCCTTCACCATGTAACCATACGTTTGTTTCATTCAACCATACCATGTATTATATGGTATATAACCTTTTGACTATGCCACGTGCTTTTCACGTTGGTTTTTTTTTTCTTTTTTATGACGTGGTTATTATATGGTTTTTAACCTTTATATGGGTGTAACCATATTCCTTCCCAAGTTTACCTTGCCACGTATTATGATATGTTGGTTGTTTTGTTTTATATTGAGGCCGATAGGCCTTCCTATGCATCAACAATTGTCAACACTTTTAACCTGAACCGTTTGATCAAGTTTGACAGTTTCAACTATTGATTTGAATTTGATTGCTTTTTCCAAATATATTATTTGCCTTCTTTTCACCTCCAACTCTGTTGTGCATTGAACCTGGCCCTTTGAGTTGCATTATTTCTTTTTCCAATTCTTTTGTCACTCTCCAAAGATATTTTCAAAAGAAATTTCACTGCTTTTTTTTTACAGTTGTTGAACCGTTTGATCAAGTTTGACAGTTTCAACCTTTGATTTGAAGTTCACTGCTTTTTCCAAATATATGCTTTGCCTGCTTTTCACCTCTAGTTCTGTTGTGCATTGAACCTGGCCCTTTGAGTTGCATTACTGCTTCTTCCAATTCTTTTGTCACTCTGGAAAGATATTTTCAAAAGATATTTATGCGTCAGTTCATATTGCCCTTTTTATTGAGCGTTACGCTGAATCCCCTTGGTGTTTGGAAGAGAACATTGAGCTACGCGTTTGCTCTATATGTGCAGTTTTTATTCATGCCGGTGTCAACTAACCATTTAGCAGTGCCATTCTCCTATAAAATTACGATTCTGTAAGCTTTAACTCCATGCTTTTCAAACTAAGTATACCTTGCTATGTTAAGTAGACCTGCGTATCATTCCGTCTTTTCTCAGTATCAATTATTAACATCTATGTTGATTATTAATTACAGGCCAATTAAAACCCAATTGCCAACACAACAGGATTCATATCTTTCACGCAATGGTTATTTGAGAAGGTATGATCTATTTAACGTCTCTGCTATAAGAGTTTTTTCTTTATGCTTTTTTATTAACCTTAAGTTTTATTAACCTTGAATTTCGTTTGATCGATTGAATGCAGATGAAATGTGTGTCACCATTAATGGCCCGATAAGTGCCTGCAGCAGCAAGCAATCAATTTCTTGTGACTTTTCAATTCCGGAGCCGGCTCACTAATTTTACTGGTATTATATTGATTTTAGGTATCGAGTTAGTAGTTCTTTTGCTGGTTTTTAAGATTCTTATAGGAGGGAAATCGGATAGGCTGTCTATGACCTTAGTTGAAGCAAATATCTCTTTCATGACTAAACGGATTTTAAGAAATTATTTCCCTTTCATGTGGTTGTGGTTTCATTTTATTAAGTTATTTCCTGTGTTTTGTGATGTACAGCCTAAAGATCTTTGTTACGTTGAGAGTGGCCATTACGCTAAAGCCTTTGAAGAACACCAGCGCAAAGGCAGAGTCATGGTGGAATGCATCCAGACGTGGAAGGCAGCCCTTAACCAATCCTCCCGCATTTTTGGTCTGCTATTTAAATCGATTGAAAGGTACTTGCTATTTAAATCGACTGAAAGGTACTCGCTGTCTTTTATGTTGCATCCAACAGAGTATAAATGTACAGAACGCTTATGGAAAACAATGCATCAATTTTTATTTTTTATTTTAATTTGTGTGTGGTTTATCGAGAGATCGAGATAATTCCCAAAAAAACATGGACTGACAATAAGTAGTTCAATAGTTTTCATTTATTTCATGCGATTGGTGTGGTTTATGGAGAGATCTAGATATTGGTGAAATGACTGCTATGTTTGTGAGCAATTTTACTAGTTACCAGGATGTACTCCATAGCTGGAGTATTTTCTGCATACAAGAGGACAAAATTATAGTGAACAATTTTACTGGTTGTTACTGTATGTTACAGCACAAAAAAAATTATGTAGTTAAATATGTAAAATTTATTTTTTCACCACAGTGAATGAGTTTTAACTTTTTAATAGTTTTTAGTTGCAAGCTCAATCAAAGAGTTATATGTCTAGTTTTACTATGAATCCCTATTCTATTATGTTTTACTCCGTGTTGTTATTCTATTTTACTTTGTTGTTACTCCGCATAGATTTTTCGGTTTTATACTTTGTCTCGAAACTACCTCACTTTGTTGTTACTATGCATAGATTTCTGGGTGTTATACTGTCTCAAAAACAATCAAATTTTATGTTAATTGCACGTTTTGGAAATATTATAAAATCTGAAAATATTCTGAAATATGATGATTAGAAAAAAGTTAAATTATTTTATTCCTTTATTACCGATATTTCTGGAATGTGCCATCAACATAAAAATATTGATATTACAGCTATACTGGTATTCTTTCGAGAGCTACAGTCTCCTTAGTCCATGGGTTGCCGGCTAAATACCTATCTGTTCATAAATCCTCCAAAGTTGTTCCATCAAGCTCCGATCAGGCAGACGTTAGATTTGAGCCCCTTGTTGAAAGGGAACCAATTGGGCTCCTCACAAGCTATGTAATTAATTGGCAATATGTAAAATTTTATATTGTTGAGACTATATAACATTGAAAATAAATATTAGTCGATGGAAAATAAACATTAGTGCATAGTAACAAAAATATTAGTTAACCAATAATAATTATTATTACCAATGTATTGATTAGTATAAATTGATCCATTCCTTTTATTATTATCCTTCCCTCTTGAGAAACAGTACTTAAAAACCGTACTTTGAGCAAATTTAATAGACTAACTCTTTTTGTATACCTTAAATTAATCATATTTCAAAAGGTTATTATGATTTCATTTAATAAAGTTTTTATCCATTCACTTCATATATAAATTAATAATTCAAATAATTCAACTATATTAATAATCAATTTTATTAATTTTTCAATCTTTTTATTATATAAAAAAAAATTATTATTTTATTTTTAACATTTAAATTATTAAAACACTTTCATTTTCCTTGTATCACAATTTAAGTCATTCATTTGTAGTAATACTATATGACATTTTTCTTAACACAAGTTTTCATTTCCCTCGTATCACAATTGAAGTAATTTATTTTTATTTTTATTGTATCACAGTTTAAAGTCATTCATTTTAAGTAATACTACATGAAATTTGTCATGATATTTCTTTATATTAATCTAAATTTTTTAAGGCCTATGTTTAAAAACCTTTAAGTTTTTAAAGTATCATTAAATTTTTCATGCCAGGGTTGTAATGTTAGAATAGATTAGGTAAATATGACTTGGTCAAATTACCAGTATCCACAATATTCGGGTTGTAATGTTAGAATAGATTAGGTAAATATGACTTAGTCAAATTACCAATATCCACAATATTCGTGTTTGATGCAGCTTATTTATAGCTAAGACGCCAAAGATATTATAGTTTTAATAATTACGTTCAACTTACTTTTTTTTTTAATATTTTTTTACACTATTATAATATTATGGTGTAATAATTAGTTTTATTTTAGAAAAAAGGATTTTCACTTAGTAATTTAATTAAGATAACTCAAATTTAAATAAATAATATCGTGGTTTTCGACTTTTCCTTTAACGATTTCAGAGATAAGTACTGTGTTTAAAACCTTTAAGTTTTTAAATTATCATTAAATTTTTCATGCGAGGGTTGTAATGTTAGAATAGATTAGGTAAATATGACTTGGTCAAATTACCAGTATCCACAATATTCTATTTGTAATGTTAGAATAGATTAGGTAAATATGACTTAGTCAAATTACCAATATCCACAATATTCGTGTTTGATGCAGCTTATTTATAGGCTAAAGACGTCCAGGATTATTTGTGTGCCTAACTAGTAAAATCAAACAATACATATCTTTCTTTGAAAAAAATAAATACATTGAAATTTAATTAATTAAAAAACAAAAATATTACAATATTATAATTTTAATAATTACGTTCAACTTAATTTTTTTTTAATATTTTTTTACAATATTGTAATATTATGATGTAATAATTCGTTTTATTTTAGAAAAAAGGATTTTCACTTAGTAATTTAATTAAGATAACTCAAATTTAAATAAATAATATCGTGGTTTTCGACTTTTCCTACGTGTTTTCATCTATAAAAAATTATTTAAGATTTATATAGGGAAGTGGGTTTGTAGAAAAGAAAATGTAAAAAAAGTTATTTAAGATTTATATAGAGAAGTGGGTTTGTAAAAGAAAAGTAGTAAAAGTTTTTTTATTCTTACTTTGCATATTAATACATAAGAGCGTCCCTTTGAACATGGAAAATGGGAAGGATAAAGAACTTAAGTTTAGAGCCATGCATACCAGAGGACAAAATTATAGTGAACAATTTTAATGGTTGTTATTGTTGATACTATACAACATTGAAAATAAATATTAGTAGATGGAAAATAAACATTAGTGCATAGTGACAAAAATATTAGTTAACCAATAATAATTATTATTACCAATGTATTGATTAGTATAAATTGATCCATTCCTTTTATTATTATCCTTCCCTCTTGAGAAACAGTACTTAAAAACCGTACTTTGAGCAAATTTAATAGACTAACTCTTTTTGTATACCTTAAATTAATCATATTTCAAAAGGTTATTATGATTTCATTTAATAAAGTATTTATCCATTCATTTCATATATAAATTAATAATTCAAATAATTCAACTATATTAATAATCAATTTTATTAATTTTTTCAAAAATCTTTTTATTATTATTAAAAAAAAAAATAAAAAAAAAAAACATTATTAATTTTATTTGTAACGTTTTTTAAATTATTAAAACACTTTCATTTTCCTTGTATCACAATTTAAGTCATTCATTTTTAGTAATACTATATGACATTTTTCTTAACACAAGTTTTCATTTTCCTCGTATCACAATTGAAGTAATTTATTTTTATTTTTATTGTATCACAATTTAAAGTCATTCATTTTAAGTAATACTACATGAAATTTATCATGATATTTCTTTATATTAATCTAACTTTTTTAAGACCTATGTTTAAAAACCTTTAAGTTTTTAAAGTATCATTAAATTTTTCATGCCAGGGTTGTAACGTTAGAATAGATTAGGTAAATATGACTTGGTCAAATTACCAGTATCCACAATATTCGGGTTGTCATGTTAGAATAGATTAGGTAAATATGACTTAGTCAAATTACCAGTATCCACAATATTCGTGTTTGATGCAGCTTATTTATAGGCTAAAGGCGTCCAGGATTATTTGTCTACTAACTAGTAAAATCAAATAATAAATATCTTTCTTTGAAAAAAATAAATACATTAAAATTTAATTAATTAAAAAACAAAAAATATTACAATATTATAGTTTTAATAATTAAGTTCAACTTAATTTTTTTTTAATATTTTTTTACAATATTATAATATTATGATGTAATAATTAGTTTTATTTTAGAAAAAAGGATTTTCAATTAGTAATTTAATTAAGATAACTCAAATTTAAATAAATAATATCGTGGTTTTCGACTTTTCCTTTAACGATTTCAGAGATAAATACCTATTTTCATCTATAAAAAATTATTTAAGATTTATATAGGGAAGTGGGTTTGTAGAAAAGAAAATGTATAAAAAGTTATTTAAGATTTATATCGAGAAGTGGGTTTGTAAAAGAAAAATATTAAAAGTTTTTTTAAGCCTAACTTTGCATATTAATACATAAGAGCGTCCCTTTTTAGTAATACTTTATGACATTTTTCTTAACACAAGTTTTCATTTTCCTCGTATCACAATTGAAGTAATTTATTTTTATTTTTATTGTATCACAATTTAAAGTCATTCATTTTAAGTAATACTACATGAAATTTGTCATGATATTTCTTTATATTAATCTAACTTTTTTAAGGCCTATGTTTAAAAACCTTTAAGTTTTTAAAGTATCATTAAATTTTTCATGTCAAGGTTGTAATGTTAGAATAGATTAGGTAAATATGACTTGGTCAAATTACCAGTTTCCACAATATTCGGGTTGTAATGTTAGAATAGATTAGGTAAATATGACTTAGTCAAATTACCAGTATCCACAATATTCCTGTTTGATGCAGCTTATTTATAGTCTAAAGACGTCCAGGATTATTTGTCTAACTAACTAGTAAAATCAAACAATAAATATCTTTCTTTGAAAAAATAAATACATTAAAATTTAATTAATTAAAAAACAAAAAATATTACAATATTATAGTTTTAATAATTACGTTCAACTTACTTTTTTTTAATATTTTTTTACAATATTATAATATTATGATGTAATAATTAGTTTCTTTTTAGAAAAAATGATTTTCAATTAGTAATTTAATTAAGATAACTCAAATTTAAATAAATAATATCGTGGTTTTCGACTTTTCCTTTAACGATTTCAGAGATAAATACCTATTTTCATCTATAAAAAATTATTTAAGATTTATATAGGGAAGTGGGTTTGTAGAAAAGAAAATGTATAAAAAGTTATTTAAGATTTATATCGAGAAGTGGGTTTGTAAAAGAAAAATATTAAAAGTTTTTTTAAGCCTAACTTTGCATATTAATACATAAGAGCGTCCCTTTTTAGTAATACTTTATGACATTTTTCTTAACACAAGTTTTCATTTTCCTCGTATCACAATTGAAGTAATTTATTTTTATTTTTATTGTATCACAATTTAAAGTCATTCATTTTAAGTAATACTACATGAAATTTGTCATGATATTTCTTTATATTAATCTAACTTTTTTAAGGCCTATGTTTAAAAACCTTTAAGTTTTTAAAGTATCATTAAATTTTTCATGTCAAGGTTGTAATGTTAGAATAGATTAGGTAAATATGACTTGGTCAAATTACCAGTTTCCACAATATTCGGGTTGTAATGTTAGAATAGATTAGGTAAATATGACTTAGTCAAATTACCAGTATCCACAATATTCCTGTATTCGGGTTGTAATGTTAGAATAGATTAGGTAAATATGACTTAGTCAAATTACCAGTATCCACAATATTCCTGTTTGATGCAGCTTATTTATAGGCTAAAGAGGTCCAGGATTATTTGTCTAACTAACTAGTAAAATCAAACAATAAATATCTTTCTTTGAAAAAATAAATACATTAAAATTTAATTAATTAAAAAACAAAAAATATTACAATATTATAGTTTTAATAATTACGTTCAACTTACTTTTTTTTAATATTTTTTTTACAATATTATAATATTATGATGTAATAATTAGTTTTATTTTAGAAAAAAAGGATTTTCACTTAGTAATTTAATTAAGATAACTCAAATTTAAATAAATACTTTTCCTTTAACGATTTCAGAGATAAGTACTATGTTTTAAGTTTTTAAATTATCATTAAATTTTTCATGCGAGGGTTGTAATGTTAGAATAGATTAGGTAAATATGACTTGGTCAAATTACCATTATCCACAATATTCTTATTTGTAATGTTAGAATAGATTAGGTAAATATGACTTAGTCAAATTACCAGTATCCACAATATTCGTGTTTTATGCAGCTTATTTATAGGCTAAAGATGTCCAGGATTATTTGTCTGCCTAACTAGTAAAATCAAACAATACATATCTTCCTTTGAAAAAAATAAATACTTTAAAATTTAATTAATTAAAAAACAAAAAATATTACAATATTATAG
>APFE030188311.1:784-11154 GCA_000404065.3 Pinus taeda | reverse complement strand
TTCCAACATATACGTGCTTTTCCTTGCATGAATGTGTGTGCATACGCATACGCGACTTTGTAACGACTAACTTGCGTGTATACGCGGATCTGTCACGATGAACCTGCGTATATGTATTTTCTCTTTATTCTTGTGGTTTTGTTCATCAATTCCTTGTTGCTGACCTTCTGCACTTTGATTTGTCATCTGTGTGGTTTGCCATCAAGGACAACACTTGTCTCAAAATGCCAACAATCTCCCCCTTTGGACTTGATGGCAAAGCTAACTTGTCACACTTAGATCTATCATCTGATTCTTTTTAGTTGTCCTGCATCCCATGCATTCAGTCACATTTGATATTTCATCTGTATATTCATCTAAGTATATGTAAGTGAGATGATCTTCTATGAGAGGGTTGCCATCAAGTACAACACATGCATCATAATTCCAACAATACCCAACCTAATGGATATGGCTTCTTGTGAGGTGTGGTTAGTAGTCCCAACTTCCTTACAATTGCATCAAAATTCAAGTTTACTTTTGAACCACTATCAAATAAAGTATCAAGCTTTTGATGCTTGGAAATAACTCTAATATGAAAAAGCTCATGTCTTTTCCTCTCATTTTCTTCATTATCAATAGATTGTGTAGAATTACTAGTGGATGCTTTAGAATTTTTACCTTTTATACCTGTAGCTGTGACTGTTGTTTCATCTCCTGGGTCTGACCCAAAATCGTTTTGAATAACAGCACCAGTCTTCTTCTTCTTGCCATCGAACTTCTTGGGTTCCAGCTCTGGATGCAAAGACCAACAATGTTCATCATCATGTCCATCCTTCTTGCAGTGAGTGCATGAAGGTTTGTCTTCCTGTACAACATTTTCCTTCCTCTCTTTCCATTTCTGCTTCCTCTTTTCCTTGTTCTTGCTTGCAGTGGGTTTTGATGATCCCCCAATCTCTCGGTTCACAATTTTTCCTCTAGCCTCTAGATGTGTAGCCTGAACAGATACCTCATCTATGCTAGTGGGGTTAAAAATGAGAATGGTGTGCCTCAAATAGCTGTGTAGACCACCTATATACTTCAACAAAGTTTCAGGTGAGTCTAGAGAAATGCATAGAATTAAAGCTCTTTTTCTAAATTCCTCAGTATTTGTACACTTTTCCCTTTTAGCTGGCGAAGAGTTTTCCAAATCATCATTGCTTGCTGCATATTAGCTAGTCAATAGAATTTTCTTTTAATGGGAAAACAAATTCACTCTAGGTAGAAAGAATTTTACCATGCTTCTTCAAATCAACTTGTGTCCTGCCTTCCGATGACACTAGGGCAGTTCCTCCAAGGCGAAGGCTGGCCAGCTAAATCTTTTTCCGTTCTGAATCGATATTTTGCACCCTGCAATACACATCAATATGCCTAATCTGTTTATCTAGCTTTTATGCATTTAACTCTCCATCATATATTGGCAAATGAAATTTTACATCTAATTTAATCAAAGGGCTAGAATGAGGTTTTGATAGAGGAGGCTCTTTTCCTTTCCATTTTCCTTTTGAATGGCCATCTAGAAGAGGTTTCTCTGTTCCTTTGTCCTATTTGGAGGTTGAAGTATCCTCACTTCGGCCTTTCTTAAATTCTCGATACATCTTTTCAACCATGGCTCTGATGGTCATGAAATTGTCCATGAACTAAGAGTCTGATTCCAAGGGAATTTCTTCAGCCATTTTCCTCCTAAGGTAGACTCTTCCAATTTTGGGGTTAGTCTCAACCAATTCTCCTTCTCTTAATTTGAGCTTTGACCTAGTTAGCATTCAACAATCTAGCATAAGCTTTTCTAACCTTCGCAAACCTAAAGCTCTGATACCACTTGATCTGATAATGAGATATTAAATAATTATTAAGGTATTATAGACTCATGTGCATGGATTTGCCTATGTTACTTTGTGCAATAGATCGATAAGATTGCAAAATACATAAACAATGAAGCAGTTAAAGAACATAATAAACAACACACATAAACACAACAAGGTTTAATAAGGAGTTCACTCAACACTCCTAGTCTACGTCTCCTGGTCCAGCCTTCAGTGGTGACCTCTCTATTATGTCTTCAAAAATAGAGTTTTACAATAGTGAGCTCAATTTGAGCCTCACACAATAGATACAAAATAATAAGTCTTTACTTGGATCCCCCAAGTTTCTTCTGAGTACATAGACTCTCTGTCTCTGTTACTCTGTCTCAACACTGCTTGTCTTTGTTTGCTCTCTATCTGTGGCTTTAAAGCCAATCTGTGCTATCTGTTCATTTCACCTTCTCGGGCTCTTTGGCTTCCTGACCTATACCCGCTCAGATCCCTTTATGAGCGTTAGCAATCATTGCTAAATGTGTCTAGAGATGGTTGCCACCTGTACTATAACGGAATGGGTCATCGGCCCATTGAAATCCCAAAATTGGTCATTTTCTGTTTACATAGAGAAACGCGTTCAAACACAGGAAAATTCCAACAAACACTATTTATCGGACTTCAAATATCCATAAATATGCCTTATAATCCTATCAGTTCCACCTGTATATTGGCATCACATCTCCACCTTTGATCTGGGAGATCCAGATGCAATAGCTGTGGTTGGTTTCAGGCGGCCCTTTCGCATGGGGGTTAGCTGCCCGATGAGGGTGGTTTTCTATCTCCTCAGCCTGGAAATGTGGCAGCCATTATATGGGATTGGGCAGAGCCTGGCTCAAACTACTTACCACCCTTGGCCCACCTAAAATCCCGCTCATATCATGATTTCCCTTTTTATTGAGAATACATTAAAAACATTGAAAAACCCTGAAAAATGGCTTTATGAGACTTGAAATCATATATAACAGCATCGATAAACCCTTTCAGGTCCGTAATATCGCATCGACACATTTTCCTTTGCATTTCGTTTATTTAATGAAAATGTAAAATACAAAGGAAACCCTGTTTCCCGGACTTGAAATGTTATCAAATGTCATTCATAATCTTTATCGGGTCCAGCTATCGTAGTCATAGTTATTATCGGCCCTACTTCATTGAAATGTTCCGATGTGATATTACAATCCGATCAATCGCAATCACATATTGCACTTGCCCTAGGCCGATTGTAATCGCTCCACTGTGGTTTGTAGATGTGATATTGCGATGCAACATGGGCCATTGATCTACACGCTTGATCGATGATGCTCATTGACCCTATTGATCGTTGTCGCGTATTTTTGGTGGTATCCGCCAATAGCCTCCCTTTGCCACCGTTGATTGCAATTCGTAGATCAGATCTAGACCGTTGATCGGCCAAATCTGACGGCTCCTATGCAAAGTATCTTTAAACCATTGATACTCTATTTTTCAATGATTTCTCCATGCTTTTGCCTCTCGATAGTGTTATCCACCTTCTTAAGAGTTTATCCTTATGCCATAGTTATGATCTTTTGAAATATTTTGAAGACTTATAGGGTTTTTGGATCCATTTTGGATTAAGGAGCGTACGAGGTCAGCGGAGTGATTGGGGTAGACACAGGAGTTTTTGAAGACGAGAGGTGGTCCACTAAAGGGTTGCATGAATCAGTCAATGGCAGATTCAAAAACAAGACCTCCAAGAGGGTTTGATCGCTAGGGTTTGGTGGGAGGTCCACGAAACTAAGCGAGGAAGGTGATAAGGGTTGAGAGATGAGGTCCGGTAGAGAAGGTGCATCTTCCGGGAGGGTTATAGAGGAGACCTTGGTATCGGAGATGCAGGGAAAAGTGTCGACGACTTCGGAAAGTTTGTTGTCGAAGGAAAAAAACCAGTCAGAGAAGAATGTGGTTGTGTCTAGATAGGCATGTCCTCCAACAAATCTGCCAAATAATCTATTAATTCTTCCATAACTGTAACAAGCGATTTGTACCAGCTGCCTGCAGGGGTGATGGGGCTCCCGTAGTTGTAAATGTAATGGCGATAGTGGTGGGTGTAATACAACTTAGCTAAAAAACAAACCCTTCCGCAAGAAAATGTCGCATGTGATCGTGGCAATCAGAGAATCTGAGGTTGGTTACGTACTGTGAGGCGGAAGTGGGTTCATTATAGTGGGAGAAGCTGGAACTATACTGCATCATCTGAGCTTGACTGCAAATGGTCCCGGCGTGAAAACACTTTCATCTTCAATTAGCCACTCTATTTTAATAGATGTTATTCGGACTATAGATTTTGTTATGTGAGTGAGGTGTAAGTTTTGTCAAATTATTAATACTCTGAAGGAAATAGGAAGCATATTATAATATCTATATAGTATTATATATATTATATATATATTTATTTAGTATATATATAACTATATATACTATAATTTTATTTATTATTTCAATTAATTTTAATAGTTTATTATTATTTTATAATTAATTTGTTATTACTCCATGTTAATTAAAAGAAAAAAATTACAATTTTCCCATAATCTTCATTTAGTAAAAAAGAAACTTCACATATGGAATCTTCCAAACTTTATACACGATAGGCAAGAAAATAATGTTAAAGTTATATGTTTCACTTAACTTCGTTATAATTGTTTTTAGAGATTATAACACTTCAAGAAAGTGACATTGTTTTTAGTGATTATAACATTTCAAGAAAGTGAAGAAATAAGATGACTTGATTATTATCATTATTATTGCATGAATAATATTTAATGTCTATGAGATTAAAAAATAGTTTATAAGATCACTTAAAAATAATTTTTTTTCTATGCAAAGGATAAACTATTTTATATTAAGGAAAAAGGAAAAATATATAGAAGAGGTCTCAACCCCTGAGAGTGCCTTTGAGGTCTGCAACTCTCTGTCAAACTATAATCAAAAATCTCAGTTCCATTGAGGTTGTTGCCTCTTACAAAAAATTGTGTCACAAGCAAAAAAACATAAGCCAGAAGATTCATTACATGACAAAACTATCTGAAAACTGGAGAATTCAAGGAAGAAGGAAAGATGTTTGCTGAAGGGGGCTTCAGCAACTGAACTGGCGCGCCGAGGACCGAACCGGAAAACACTTCCCCAACCAAAATCTTGACCAACCGAAAGAGACCATGCCGTCTATACCACCAGCGAACGAGACCATGCCTGCTGGCCCGCATTGAATTATACCATGCCGCTATCGAAACTGAACAACCATCGAAACTGAACAGGCAATCAACCATAAAAGAGACATACCTCCAAAAAAGAGCAGGGGACTGCATATTATTTGGCATTTTTAGAACTTGGCAAGTTGAACGCGTCCAGGGGCTCCCATGAGATCTCCATACCGACCGGGATGTCCTCCAGTTTCATGCCTGGGGGCAGCCGAGGGTACAGAGTGTTGGCATAATAAAAGTCCGGCAACTCGGGCTGGCTTTGAGGCTGAGGCGAGGTTGGTTTGGGCTCCACCTGGTCCTGGAGGACCGCTTCTTGTTCTTGAACTTGAATAGGCTCTTTTGAGTCCAAAATGCTTACAATTTCCTCCAGCGCCTCGGCCTGTTCTTCAGTAGGTGCAGGGGAACTCTCATCTACCAGTTTAATCCGAGAGGATGGGGAGTAAAAACTGTCCTTCCTCCCCTTGCTAGGTGAAGAATTAGGAGAGTTCTCAGCCGATTGATCCTCCAAGGAAGCTTTTTCCACATCTTCCTCCTCAAAAATCACTGTGATTAAAGCGGAGATGAACGGCTTGTTGGTTCAACGGCGATATTGAAACTTGGCCATTTGAACCGTATTGCTTAAAGAATTCCCCGAATCTTCTGAGTTGTTCGAGGCAGGAGAAACATGAGCTAGCGGAGAAACTCTGTGAGGGCTATGAGGTCCTCTTCCACCAGTGCCACCTCGTTGGCCCTGATGCCTCCCCCGTCGAGGGGTGCCTCTGTACCGAGGGGACATAGGAATTATGCTGGTTCTGGCTGGAAGATTAACCGAAAGAAATTGCCCAAAAGATAAATGATACCTGAATGGTTTCGGGAGCGGGAACCAGGCAGTTCCACGAATGAAAGTGCTGGTGTCTGCCGCCTGAAACCAAATGAATCTGTAACTGCAAGGCCCCCCTGAGTGCGCCGCTTCGCCTACTCTATCGCTCAGATGCAGAGGAGCCAAGAGCGTGGGCACTTGGCACAATTCAGGCCTGAATCTTATCCTCTCCCTCACATCAAACTACCTGAATTGAACGAGGTTGTATAATGGCGGGTTTACCATCTCCATCAATATATTACTTCGACTCATTCCTTGCAATAGCTGCAGCATTGAATTGCTATTAATGGCCTTCATTCCCCGGCGGCTCACAATGAATGCTCTAAATAACTCTATGCGCGTCCACGGATAGACACAGCTGCTCGCTGTCCTCTTCCGCGTGGAAGTCTGTGATCCTGAATGCTTTCCTTTTGGACACCAGCATCCGGGTGATCACTTAAAAATAATTAATACATGAATGATATCTAAAAAAAAAACTAATTACATTTTTTTAATTTTCCCATAATGTTCATTAGTGAAAATGAAACGTCACATATGGAATCCTACAAACTTTATACACGGTGGCGAAGGAAACAATGTGAAAGTTATATGTTTCACTTAACTTCCCTATAATTGTTTTTAGCGATTATAACACTTCAAGAAAGTGAAGGATCAAGATGGCTCTATTATTATTATTATTATTAGTGCATGAATAATATTTTAACATTTATCGGATTAAAAAATAGTTTATGAGATCGCTTACAAATAACTAATACATTTACAATTAATTAATACATGAACATATTTAAAAAAAAAAACTAAGTACATTTTTTTTTATAATTTTCCCAAAATATTTATTTAGTGAAAATGAAACTTCACACATGGAATTCTACAAACTTTAGATACAATAGCTAAATAGACAATGAGAAAGTTATATGTTTCACTTAACTTCTTTATAAAAAAAAATTGTGATTATAACACTTCAAGAAAGTGAAAGATTAAGATGACTCTATTATTATTAGTAGTACATGAATAACATTTTAAGGTTTACAAATGGATTAAAAAATAAATTATTAGATCACCTAAAAATAATGAACGATGTTTTGCACCCCGCCGGATTAAAAAATAATCTATAAGACGACCTAAAAATACTCTATTATTGCAATAACATAACATTAAATAAATATATAATTAGCAATTTTAATTAAACTTAAAAGACTTGAATGCTTGATCAAAGGGTATGGGTCAAGAACATCCATACATAAAATGATTTCATTGCAACTTCCTCGTCGCTTAAATTTGGTTGTACAACTAATTCGGTTTATATGAGACTTTTGAGATCCATATTGTAGAGAAATGTCTTTCGAATTAATGACATCATTAAGATTTAGTCGACGTTTCGAACCAACTAATGTGGTTCATCATTAGGACAAGGTGAAAAAATCATACAATCTTTAAGAATAAATAGCAGTGATGCATCATAGCCGAGGGTTAGTTTCCACGGTGAATTCTATGAGAAAACATGCGATGTTGCGATGGGTTCCCGTCTTTCCCCTATTGTTGCTAACTTATTTATGGAATATTTTGAGTCCAAGGCTTTATCCTTAGTTCAATTTCGCCCTAAGAAGTGGATGATGTTTGTTGATGACACTTGCATCATCTGGCCCCATGGTCGTGAGAAGTTTGATCTATTTCTATACCACCTTAATCTGAATCCATCAAGTTCATGATGGAAGTTGAGGTGGATGGATGCTTTCCTTTCCTTGACACTCCCCTCATGAATGAATGATGGTTTCGTTTCTCACCAAGTTTTTCGCAAAAAAAACTCACACGAAACAATACCTTCATGCTAGCTCTCATCATTTTCCTACTCTAAAATTTGGTGTTCTCAGCACCTTGGCTACCTGGGCTTTGAGAATCTCTAATGAAAACCACCTAGAACCTGAGAAATCTCATCTCCTTGAAGTTTTTAAAATTAATGGGTACAACAAAACTCATAGCCTCAAGACCTTTCAAAGAGCCTGTAAAGGACCTTTTGTTGATCATATCTCGAAGGTTCATCTCCCATTTATTCAACGGACCACAGATAGGATTACCCATATCCTTAGAAGGAATAATGCATCCTCTTCGTTCAAACCTTTGAGGACCATTAAAAATTCTCATGGTTCGGTTAAGGACCCTATCGACCCGAATGACATGAAAGGAGTTTACCTTGTTCCATGCTCCTACAATGTTCCTTATATTGGAGAAACGGGTCAATGAATTAACCAGAGGATCCATGAGCACGCTGCAAACATAAGACACATTCGTTCCCGCTCTTCGACTCTGGCTGAGCATGTAGAGAAATCGAAACACCATATTTGTATTGAGGATTCTAGAATCATTGCTAGGGTTGATCATTTCCACCATAGGAAGCTTCGGGAGGCAATCGAAATTGAAAGGAATGCTAGAAATCTCAACAGAGACAATGGTTGGAAATTGAGTAAGAGTTGGATTCCAGCCCTCTCCTTATGATCCTTTTGTCTCTGTCTTCCTATCCCTTTTAGAATATTTTGAATCCTACTCTTAACCTTATAGAGTAATTATTAATTAAAATTATATAACAACTATTTTTATTTAATCTCCCATCCTCTTTTTATTAAAGAATTTATTCTAACTTTCTTAACAACTTATTATGATCATTTATCATAACAACGAATTTATAACTATATTTAAAATAACTAAAATATTAAATAATATCATTCTAACTTTTTAGAATTTCTATTTACTTATTTAACTATCTCCACCTAGTAGTTTTCAACAGCTAGTTTTTCAACTGCTAGGGCTATGATATCGGCAAGGGTTATGATGCATCCATGCTATTCATTCTTAAACGATTAACCTTAAGCTATGATGCATGTATGCTATTTATTAGTCCACAAGGGTTCTTAAACGATTAACCTTAAGCTATGATGCATGTATGCTATTTATTAGTCCACAAGGGTTATGATGCATCGCTGTTTTTCATTCTTAAACGGCTAGCCTTGAGCTATGATCCATCTCTGCTATTTATTCTTAATTCTTAGATAGCTAACCTTGAGCTATGATGCATCTCTGCTATTTATTTTTAATGATTGTATGATTTATTCACTTTGCCGTGAAGATAAATCACATTAGTTGGTTCGAAACTTCCACCAAGTCTTTAATGATCTGATTAATCCGAAAAACATTTATCTAAATTTAATTCGGTTCTCACACTAGGGCACCAAAGCAAAAATGGAAGAGGAACCTGCTGATTTTGACTGGAACGATTTTCCTGAAGATTTGGAAAGGAATATATTTGCATGGTTACCCGCGGAATTTGTCTACAGGTATCGGAGAGTGTGCCAAGAATGGAACGCTATCCTTTCATCTAAATACTTCTTAACCAGTATATGGGCAGAGACACCCATCAACAACCAGCCATGTTTGCTACTCTGCTCTTCGAGTGCGGAAATTCCTTGTTTGGCTTTCGACTTCTACAAATGGACATGGAAACACTGCTTCTCCCTTGGTTTCCTAACAGAGGAACTAGGTCCCCGCGTCGGCCCCGTTGAAGTCACCTGTAGATCATCAGCGGCAGGCTTACTCTTGGTGAACTTCAAGATCCTTCTACAAACGTATGTGCACCCCGATATTCTCGTTTGCAATCCTTATACGGGGACTTCAATCGAGCTTGCCCCCATGTCATTGATAACGACCATTATCGATAAGTCAATCGTGGTTGATGGCGACGGGCAACCGGAAAACATTTTTAAAGTGGAGGTGTTGGGGCAAGCCGGCAGGGCGGCAGGATGTTTAGTGGAACTCTACGATTCCAGTGAAATGACATGGAATATCGCGGGACGTCTGCCGCCTGAATTGAGATTCTTCGAGGTACAGAATTTTACAGTCAAATGCCGTATGGTTTATTGCGATGGTGCGTTCTACATTTTAGGGCACCTTCCTCAGGAACCGTTGGGTATTGTGGGTTTCAGCATGCCGTCAAATGTTACTAGAGACGCAGAAACGCCGGTGCCCCTACTTCTTGCGCCCTTCCCTGAAGAGCTGCTTAATGATCGCCTCTCCTCACCTCGGCTTGTCACATGCGGGGCGCGGCTACTCGTCGTTGCAGCAATGAGAGAAGGGATTCGTATTTGGGAGTTTGAGAGGGACCACCGCCGCGCCCCAATCGGTTCATTGCCCTGGACGTGGAAGGAGATCGCAAGGGTGCCTGAATCGATATGGGAGGACTTTAAGACTATAAGGTTGGAGGAGAGTGGGAGACCCCAGTGGGAGGATTTTAGGATTAACGTTTTGCCCAGCATGCAAGAATGCTTTGATTGCATAGGGGTAGAGGATCACCTCTGCCTCTTACCGTGGTGGAACTGTTACATTGGCAAACTAGAACCAGAAGTAGCGCTTGTTTATAATTTAAGGACAGGT
>APFE030188307.1:47545-60007 GCA_000404065.3 Pinus taeda | reverse complement strand
TGTAACTGCTCGGGCTACGTGAGTTAGCAGTCGGCAAATCCAATCTGACACTCCATCGTATGCCTCTGTTACTAGAGACGGGCATCACCCATCTGAGCATACTCTGAGATCCCATGGGTCAAACCCTCGAGATTTCTTGCAATCTCCTCCTCGTTGTCGCTCCCCTCCTAATAAGAAGCAACATCAAACTGTCGAGTGACATACCTGGCACTTGGAGACATCCTAGCAAGGCATTCTAGTCCAACATCTACATTCATAAAATCGAAGTGTCATGAACACATATATTTCAAGAACAATAAAAAACATCAAAAAACTAAAATGTTGTTTGTTTTTACCTCCATCATCAAAATCCTCCCCTTATGGGAGAGGCATATCTGGGTCTCCATGGATGTCGATATCGCTATAAATCCAATCCTCTAGTACGATGAGTGGTAGTCGTAGCCACGAGAAAAAGGCAGGCTTGTAGGACATATGTTGGACCCCCATGACCCTGGGCATCAACTCACTCCAACAGACCATCCATGGGTCTTGAGGCATCAGCGGATCCACCTCAGTTAGCTGGTATTGGAACAACGACACCCGTTCCAAGAAGAAGGTCACTAGCACAGAACCAAAGAAAATCTGCCTTAGGTGTCCCGCCTTAGCTTTTGATAGCTGGCGCTTCATGTTGATTTTCATTGCTTCCACTCAGTTAAAGATGGTGGGCACCATGTAGTCAATAGCATGAAACTTTGACTTGTTAGTCTCATGCGGCGCTCGGGACTAACAAGGTCCCCGTGAAACCCAAAAAAATCGATAAAAATAGGAAAAATTAGTATGAAAATGGAGCTTAAGGTCTCAGCTCTTACCTGCAACTGACAGTTCATCAATTCACCTCCTGGATCTCCTGCAATCTACTCCAGAAGAATTAGGGCACAAGTGGGTAAAAAGTTCTTCACACAAAGGTAAAATGGTAAATGGTAAAAAAAATTACTTTTGCCACATTTGATTCATTTTTCCATGAAATATTAGGGTTTTTGAGTATTTTTGACCTATTTTTCCTCAAAACACGATAATGCCTTGTCGACTTCAGCTCATTATCTAGGAAGTTAGCCCAGAGATTCCCTTCCAGTACCTTAGAGCTTGCATGCCCTAATGGAAAGTTTTTCCCACTCGATGATAAGTTCACATCATTGGCTTTCGATTGGGTGATTTCATGAGTGTTCGACATCCGTTCCTTTATTTACATTCTGTAAAATGTGTTCCAGTACCTTGAGATTCATTGCCATTATTGGTGGTTTCTATCGTGCTTGTTATTGTTCACATCATTGAGTAGTAATCAGGTGAATTCTTAGCATGTTCGACTTCAACACATCCATCCACATGTTAGGATTTGTACTTTGATTGGGTAATTTGGAGCGCAAAACCCTAGGGTAATATTACACATGTCCAGGTTGCAAGGCGATGTGAAATGGTCATGTTGATATACATGTATTTTTCAGATGGATGGCTGCAACCATACTATGAGTTGTTATATGTGATCCTTCTCATTATTGGGTGGCTGCGACCATACCTTGGTTTCATTATAATGCTTTCTGCTGGATGGCTACGCCCATGCCTTGGATCCATTTACATGATCATTCTTTGGATGGCTGTGTCCATACCACGGTTCATGTATTATTATTTAGATCTTTTAGTGATATATATGTATCTATACTTGCTTGCAAGTTCTCTAACGATGGACTCCAGTTCCTCGCACTTATTCATAAAGCATTGGACCCCTCACTCTAGTTCGACCTTCATGCTTTAGGGGGCATCTGTTACACATCATTTTGTCACTATCCTTGTACTCCTTGTCTATGATCTTGGAGGAACTCTACATTTTATCTGACATGCTTTCCTATCATGAAGAAACTCCCATTGTGTCCCTCTTCATGAGTAGAACAATTCCCTTTTGCATCATTTCCCAAAAATCTTTTGTTTATCCTAGTTTACAAGACTGACACTAATGACTCGTTTCCTCCATGCGTTGATATGTAGGGATTACAACTATCCCTAGCATTGATCGGATCAACTGAACCCCTTCTCAATCGCGTCTATCCTCTTTCAGAAAGTTTTTTAAATATGGAGCCGAAGCTTCTAGCTCTAGAAGCTTCATAACAAAAGTATGGTAAATGGTTAGGCCAGATGGAGTTGAGGAGGTCAGTTTGGGCTACTTTCCCCTATTAGTATGGAACTAATTGAAGAGATAAGGCCTTCTCCCATGAGAACAGGAACCATCTCCCGTCCATCCAATCTATATAAACCTCTCTTCTTCCCAAGCGCAAGCTAGTCCTAATTAAATTCTAGTTGGAGTTTTGATTTTGGATAATCAACAAGTTACCCATAGTTTGTAGCTCTATAGTTTATGTTTAAGGGAAAATTTTGAGTTTGGTTTGGTGTGAATACTAAAGGGAGGAGCCTTGAGACTATTATTGTTGGAGCTATCCATGTGATGCTAGAAGAAGTGTGTGGGAACCCAAATATGTCGGAGGAGAACAAAAACGTCAAGACATCAATTATAATCTCCTCTTGAACTAATATAAATGCAACTATCAATTGATTTCCTACATACTTATGGCTTATCTTACATATTTATGGCTTAATGTTTCTTGACTTATTAAGTAGACTGAATGCAATTTGTATGTTATCACGTTGGTTGTTTGTTGTTATTTACTTGTTTCAGGTGTTCGAAGGAAGGAAATGAAAGATAGTTGGAGCAAGGAAGCAAGATTTTCACTAAGAGGAATAGTGTAATAAGAGGTAGGCCCTCTTATTTGATTCTATCTTAAGGATATATTCCATAGATTTTTTGTTTGTGGATAGACCCGCTCTCTCGAGCTAGAGGAATTGTTTGTGTCTGCACTTAGAATTTACCTACACCACAATGCCCTGTATGTATTCAACATAGATTGGCTAATAAATTTCCATAACTATCTCTTTAATCTACATTAACATAATGGACCCATGTTATGGGTACATTTAGCTCCAAAATGACCAACAAAAATAATTTTAGCACCTTTCTCCTTCACTGAAGGAATGGAAAAATGGATACGATGGTTTCCTAGTTGAGTTGAGTTGAGGTTAAATGAGTAGAACACCTTTCTTCTCTAATTGAGATAAGGAAAAATAAGTAAAATTCATTCCTCCTTGACTATCCTTGACAAATGTAAGGTAAATTGCAAAAATTAAATTTCACTCTCCAGAATTGAAACACCTTTATCATTGACTTAAGGTTATGTAACATGGGAATTTATAATGCTTTTGTAAATCATCACTTGTATGGTTAGACACTAAGTGTTATGCATAAAGCACCTTCAAACTTGTAGTGAATAAGTTTCATCATTGATGCATCATGTATAATAAAATATTTTTTTAATTCATAAATCTATGGAGAAGAGAGGTGAATTGACAAAAATATCTTACAAATAAGTGAAAAATAACAATAAACAATTATGCCCTTGGAATTTAGTATTCTGTATATGGACAACATGTACACTCAAATCACCATAGCTATAATGATGATGCCTACTCGAGGGAGGAATATAAATACTATTTGTGACAAGATGTCTCTCTCATAAATAGGGTGACCCATTAATTTAATTAAAAAATGACTTCTCATATGTGCTCTCTTAGTATTGTATTCACAATCGAGCTACAGAACCTTTTTCAAGTGTGACTTGAAAAGGAGTATCATTCAATTGATGGAATGTAAAAATCTAGTCAATTATCTTTGTTAGCTATCGTGCATACTTTGGTTCTATGTTGAGTAAGTTATAAGTATTCACATTGAGTTTTTGTTATCAATCCATATTCTAAAAATCATTGCCCTGGTGGTTTCTAATCTTTTGGCTATGGATGTGACAAATCATAGTGCATCCTATTTTTTGATTGTTGTTGATTTTACAAGTGACAGAGATAGTGTTGAATTCAATTGTATGTACTTTTTACGCCATCTAAAATTATTCACCATAGAAATAAATGAGGGTGGATACTGTAGGGGAGAATAGTCAACCTATTATTATTGTTGTGACTTTTTCCATTTACTATAATTTTATGTGGAAAATGGTTAAATTTAATAGTGTAAATACGAGTCATTCAAGGTCATCCCTCTCATAATTCTGGTAACCTGCATCAATTTCAGGGAACATGACCTCTCATATGTTGTCTTTATTTGTTGATTCATGGCCCCATTGTAGACCCCTTTTCCATTGTGAATTGAAATAGAGTTATTATATTTCACTTCTTGCTTGCTTGTTATTATCCTTCACCAGAACATGTACCCAACTGATCTAGTTCAGTTCACAATGATTCTGCAACGAACCCTTTTTCAATTGTGACTTGAAATAGGGCTATTATAGTTTACCTATTTTGTGGGAGTTATTATCCTTCAATGGAGCATATACCTAGTAGATCTAGTTCAATTCATCCATGGTCTTGCATAAACATTGTTCACACTATTTTGGGGTGGTGCAAATCCCAAGTTAGGAATGGCACATTGCATGAGGAGGTTTTCAATCTTTAGATGGCCATTAAACCTAGCCGTCTTAGGCTGATGAATCCATGTACTCATTCTATTGTAGTAAGTATTATGTTTAAGGCATGCTTAACCATGCATGATGGGACACTCTATTAGACACATTATGGTTAGGTTTTAACAGTCTTAAATGGGGCACATCACTTGCATGGGTAGTTTCAATGTAAACTTCTCTTCACTTCTTCTATAAAAGAGAGAAGGTGCTTCCCTAGTTTGGTTAGAACATATATCTTTTGAGCTAATTGCATTGTAATTTCTTATTACATTTGATCGAGAGTGATGTGATTGGTTATGCAATTTGAGCTTGTTGAAGCAGAAATTGAGGAAATAAAATACTTCATTAATATTTTTAAACAAGTTCAGATAAGACGGGATGCAGTATTATGGGCTAGATTCCTAAGCTATTGTTCCAACAAATAAAAAGGCTAATTCTTTCATTTATTTAATCAAATTTTGCAAGAGAGGTTTTTCGACCTAGAGTTTCTTGTAAAATTATTGAATTTGTTATTGACTCTTTGTACAGATGTTTTGTGACTTAACATAGTTTTGACTACCATCTCGAACAAAACTATTGAATGGTGAAATATGATCTTATTGTGCAGGTCATGCTATAGGGGTGTAACATTGAGATAAATCCATTAATTTTTTTATTAAATTATAAATAAGAATTGTATTATTGTATATTTTAAAAATATGATGTCATTATGTGAAGGGTTTGTTTTTAAATCAATGTGTATAATGCACTTTCAAGGATTGGAATAACTCCTCACATAATTACCTAAAAGGTGCTAACTCCATGGAAGAGCATCTTCCTTATAAGTAGGAGGTTGGTGGTTCTATTCCATTATTGCCTAACATGAATTAATCAATGATATTATATTTTATTTTAATTAAATACTTTTTATATTGATTTATTTCAATCGTGAGATATTTTTCTAGATTCGTTGTATTATATTGCCTATAAAGAGAGAAAAGTGATATTGTATTGCCTTTAAATATACTTTTTTATTATCTCTAGAGAGATGATGGCTAGGATTAAAGACATATTGTCTCTATAAAGGCAATATCTATTTAATCCCAATTGTTATCTCTCTATAGAAAAAAATAAAATTGTCTCCTAAGGCACTCGCTTAAAGGCAATATTTAAGACAATATATACATTTTTTTGTCTCAACTTAAGAAAATTTACTAAAAAATTATATCAAATATTGTCTTAAAACCCCCCTTTATGTTGTAACAGTAGCTGAGAAACCACATAAAGTAGCTCAAATGAACTCTAGGATTTATTTGACGATAAGAAAACTAAGGAGCTTGATGAAAAGTAGGAGAATGGTCTTCATGCTTACAAGTTGTAATTTTGGTTGGGACCTCCATGATGGATTCATGGTTTGACTTGGTGGTTGCCAACTAAAATAAATATTGTGATGAATCTAAGCCTATTGTGGGGTGGAATGTGGCTTACCCTTCATCAATTATGGGAGTCCTTTTATCTCTCATCAGATAAGTACCCTTGCTAACATAAATTTGTAATGTAAACCATAATGCATAAAATGGAATCTATGTTGACAGGTTGTGTATCTATGGATTTCCTACTACATAGATATTATATATTTTGTACTACTTTTTTATGTTATGGTAGGATAAATATGCCTTTAATAGGTACCATAACTATGTAATGTTCATATTATTGCTTGTGTAGCTTTAATGCACTTATAATGTGTGTAAGGAGGATGGGGTAGATTGACCTATAGTCCTTGTTAGTGTCTATATCCCATATGTTACAGACCCCAATGAAATAAAAAGGCTAAGAAGACTAGGGAAGCTCACCCCTCAATGCCTTGGATAGCCATGATAACTAGTTTATTGTCAAGAGATATCAATGAGTTTAATAAATAAAATTGGTCTAACATAGCTAGGTCATAGAATCCCTAGGTTTGATGTAGATATTAAAAGGTATTTTTGAACGTGTTTTATACTTGGAATCAAGGAAATTAGCCTTAAGGGCAAGGTAATGACCTAGGTGAGAGTTGTATTCATAAAACATCCAATGAAAAATGTTTCAGAGTTCATTGAACAATTCTTGAATGGCTATATAGTATGTTGATGGATCTAAAGAGCTCAATTTTCCTTGAAATAAAGATGTTGATCGTGCTAAGTCAATTGAAGGATTTGGCAACCATGATGTATGTTTGTTTGCAATAAAAATCATTAAAAATGCCTCCCTAGTTAGGAGAATAGGTCTAAAGGCCTCAGAAGAGACAAATCATGTGTAATGTCCTATGTGACTTCCTATGGGAAGTTAAATGGTTACTAGTAGTGAGGGTGGAGTGCTTGGGTGCCTTCATGGTTAGGAAGGATCTCTATACATGAGAAATCTTCCTTCACTTCCTTGTCAAAGTCATTATTAACCCTCAAGACCCCTCTACCAACTTTCCTTCCTTGGAGAAATTCGAGGATTGACAACTTTTTGGGATGGAAAGAAATTTTGGGATGGAGTTCTTTAGAGAAACAATGTACAAAAATTTCTTGATAGGAAGGTGTCATCCTCATCTCTTGATCATATGGCTAACATACGGGCCACGACCAAGAGATATCTAGAAAGGTATATGGAGTTGTTGTATTTTAAGAATTAGACTTTTAATTTTCAATGATTAGAGAATTCTTTAGAGTCTTGTAGAAACCTCGACTGTAGATAAAATTTTCACTTCTATTACTTAACAAGAAGTTAGGGAATTGTTGAGTGATGGATTCTAAGATTGGGAGGACAATTCCCAGAATTCTCTAGGAAGCAGAAGCTCAACTCCTTGATTCTAACAAAATTCACATTGTCCATTAGTTAATTGTGATGTATGGTCCAATATTTTTAAGTGATGGATATCGGATTTAGATCCTCAAGCCCTCCTATCAGAGCTTTCTTCCAATTATACAAAACTTCATAAGGGCCCTAAGGTTATATATGATAATGTGGCTTTGATGTGCCACTCACACAGATATAACATGGGACTAACATGATGATGATGTGGCACTAATGTGGTGGTCATATGGCATCAATGTGGAGCTTTCGTGGCACTGATGTGGCATAGACATGGAGATGACATGTTGTTGACGTGGACACATTATGTGACAAGGTGATATAGATTAGAATGTGCAATGGTGCTAACATGGCAATTAGATGGAAGTATCAAGTGATATGTATAGTCGATGTCTGGAGGTCAACTATTGAGTGTTGGTCTATCATGAGGTTTGGACCCATATTTTGTGCTTAAGCCAAAATGCTAATAACACTTGAAACACTTGTAGGATGACAGAGATAAAGTTCCAGCTAATAATGGTTATGCGACTATCATCATAGAGTGTGTTGGTTGTTAGCTAATTCAAGGAAAGTAGTAGAAAGGTATGTCTAGGTGGCTAGGGGCCTCAAGAAGTAAATATATAGATGAAAATAGACTTGAGTCAAGAAGTATTAGAGGATTTACTCAAAAGGTAGAGGAATCGAAAATCATTAATCAATATCAGTTGTGCATAAATAATGACACAAACATAGATATAGTTAGGACTCACACATGACATCCAAAGGAAGATTAAGACATAAAAGTTGAGTTCATTAATGAACATCTTCAACTCAATTAGAACCATTCTTTGATAGACTCTTTACTTGTTCAATTGAATATAACTCATTTTGGTGATCCTCCTTTCCTTTTTTGTGTAGTTCTCACATGATGTCAAGAATTAGTTGCTCATCCAGTATAAAAGGACTTCTTCCCACTTTTGAAATGTAGAATAAGGAGAAATTATGTCCACCTTCATTCCATTGGTTACTGAGATGTATGTTCCCACGTTTGTGCCCCATACATTAGGTGTTTCTATTGGGGGAGTACCTGTTAAGTTAGTGGCATGTCCCAATTAACAGACTCAAAGTTCCAAATTTTATAGTTCCATTTTGGTCAATCAAATGGAAATTCCTCGAGTAAAAGATTACAATATTAGCATAGAATGTTGTGACGTAATTCTTCATATAGTGACCTTTATAATGATGTAAAAATCACCCCAACAAGATATCATATATGAAAATTATGCTTGCCACAAGTGGAGCTACCTTGTTGGCCACGATGGTACTAAGTTGATGGCACAGGTGGACCTACACACATCTAGAACACAAGAAATGTTAGGAGAAAAATTTCATAGATAGACTTGTTTTCCATTCTTTTTCGAATCAAGTATTCGTTGTTTTCCTTTTTCTTTTTTAAAATGACTCACATAAATTTTTTAGGTTAAAATTATTTTATGCCAATATTCTTCAAAATTTTGTAGAGTATATAAAATTGTTATATTTTTATATGAATATGGCGAAACAATTTGAGTAGCTAGTAGGATTTTCCAACATTTCTACACTCTAGGATAAATTTCCATGCTTAAAATTTTCCCTAATGTAGACATTGAAGAGGATTTTAGATTGTCTAAAACCTAGTGCTAATTGAGGGTGGAGGAATGCGAAAGCCTTAAATGTAGATGGTTATTAGCCCATACCAGATATTAGGTGAGTTGAAATAGAGGAGATTCAATTCCTTTAACTTTGTATTTGTTTCATGGTTGTGGAGCAAGATGTTAGGAAGCAATAGATGATGAATAAGATTTTTTGGTAGCCACTTAGGCCATCATGTCAAAGGAAAGTTTGTAGTAAGTGTCTCTTTTTTTGTGTTTCCATTTCCATTACTAAAGAAAACAAAGAACAACAATGAACTTACCTTCTAGCTAGATTTCCTCCTATTTTAAGTTCCCTAAAGTGCATATTGTATTCATTTGTGTGAATGATTTGTTGATTTACATGTTCTTTGATTTTCATATTTTAATAATTATCAAAACATTCAGTAATAAAATAGTTCTAACAAATATATATCATACATAACCCTTAATCTCTATGACCTATAGTAAATATAACTTGAAACCTAATATTTTGATTTATTTTGTATTATCTTTAATGCACATGTTATTTTTATTAATAATGTTTAAAAGATAAGTTTCATGTATTGTTTTAAAAAGATATTCTCTATTGACACTGAAATGATAAATTTTAATATTATTAAATATAAAAATCCTTCATTTCAATCTTTTCAATGCAGCCTAATGTTATTTTACATTTCATTACTGATTATTCTTTTATCCCTATCAACGCATGCATTATATTTTAATAAAAATAGTTGTAATTGTATAATAAATCTTTTATATTCCTAATATAAATATTATACTTATATAATAATCTTTATATTTCTAAAAATAATTACACCATCAAGAAACTCCCATTATTGGCATGGAATATTTTAAGCTTTGTTAGCTTATTTTGTAATAAAGACCTACCATATAAATAGAAAGTAGCATGTTACAACCCTTTTAGCAATGAAGCTAGAAATGATGTGGCAGACACTATCCTATCCCTTCAAATTAGCAGTTGATGAAAAAGCTAAAAGAGGATTATATAACGAGATTTTTTATTATCATGCTTTTTTTCTTTGCCCCATTCAAAGTTTGGATTGAAGTACTACCTAGTAGCACCCACTCGTTCTTCAAATTTCGGCAACGGAAAAAGCTATTTCTGACCATTTCAAAAGCAATTCAAAGTTTGGATTGAAGTGCACGATGATGGAATACCTACCACCCACTCATTCTTCGAATGTCGGGAAAGGAAAAATCTATTTATGACCGTTTCAAAAGCAGACGATATAAACACATTCTCACACACCGAATACGCACTCTCCTCTTTTTGTTCCCTACTCTGCACTGCATTGCCTTGAACTGTTTCTTAGCTGCACGCTGGTTTTTTTGGGGTGTTTCTGTTCTGCTTCTATGCTTTCAGTTCATTTCTTTGTTCTTTTTCATTTCTGGTTCCCTACTCTGCACTGCATTGCCTTGAATGGTTTATTTATTCATGCATGCTGGTCTTTTTGGGTGTTTCTGCTCTGGTTGGATGTTAGATGTTCTTTTCTTTGTTCTTTTTGTCTGCCTGATTTTATTTTTGTTGCAGAATGTGAAGCAAATTTTTACTCTCTGTTTTCATTATCTCGCTGTCTGGTGTATTTTTGGTGCAAAAACGTGGAGCAGAAGATAGATGTGATTATTTTTAGATTTTAGATTTCTATAAACCTAACCACTGGAGTGGACAATTGCGTATTCATTTTCGCCTGCCCTGGAACTGACAATCAGGTATGCATAGAGCTTAGGAGTTTCTTCATGGTTTAATAGTTTTTATTTATTAATTGTTTCAGATTCAGATTGTGGAAAATTGGAAGGGTTTTAATTATTGGCATTGTATTAGATAGACACCACCAATAGTAATAGTAAGTATTAGCATTGTAAAGGCTTTAATTATTGGTCTCATAATCATGACCCTGTTTTTTTTATGTAGTTTTAAGATCTTTTAACCTTGCTCTGTATTCTTTAACCTGTGTGTTTTGGGTCTTCCTGGCTTTTTAATTTTGATTTTTCTGTGAACAGATAAAGAATCCCTGAGAGTAAAGCTCGTTCAAGAATACTTGATTCTCACTCAACAGCCTGCAAATAATACGACGCAGAGTAAGCCCCCAACTGCAGGTAGGCTTCTTTCCTAATTTTTTGGAGTCCATCTTGAGTGATACTAATTTGGATTCAATTCAATCCTTCTAAAATCAACTTTCCAATTCAATATGCAGGGTCTTCCTTTATTTTTTATTTTTCCTTAAACTTACAATTAAAAGACAAAATTAGCAGATAAGATTATTGTTCCTTGTTTGTTCGCTACACTAAAGAAACCTAGTTCTGCCTCTTCGTTTTATGTTTCTTGAATTAAAATAGTTGAATTAAAGAAACCTCCCTTATAACTATATTTCCTCTAAGCTGCTCCCAAAACAGAACCCAGTCCATTCATCTCAGTTTTCTTAGTCTATTTTCCTTAGGTTTCCTCGGCTCTCAAAGATGCCATAGGTTCTTCTTAATTCATTTCAACCATTGTAATCTCCTTGCCATACATGCAATTGTTTGATTTCTCTCAAAATTATTCACGGGATCCATTCCATCGTGTGAAGCAGCAGTACAAACCTCCATGGGCTTCAATTACAATTACCGTTCTATTTCCTCTCAGATTTAATCTCAAAACAAACCCCAATCTTGTAATTTCAGCGAATATTCCTGAGTTTCCATTTCGTATCTTGTAATTTCAGCGAATATTTATGAGTATCTTGTAATTTCAGCGAATATTTATGAGTTTCTATTTCGTTAGTTTCTAACCATCAACCATGGAGTTCTATTCTGCGAAAATTTCAACAAGATATTCATAACTATTCCTGACTTTTTATTTTGTAAGTTTCTAACGAACAAGATATTCTTAACTATTTCTGAGTTTCTATTTCGTAAGTAGTTTGTAACAAACAAGTTATTCCTAACTATTCCTGATTTCTAACCAACAAGTTATTCCTAACTATTCTTTAGGTGGGTTAATTTATTACTATAGTTTTATTCATCCAATCATATCACTACATTTATTCATTGACTTAGTTTATCTGTGGTTTATTTAAATTGGTTTCTTACTTTTATATTTATATATCTGCCAGTTTTTTTTTTCAACTAAAAATATAGTTGACTTAACCACTGGCTCTCAAAATCAGTCTTGGATGGGCCCTCCAATAAAAAGATAATCCCTCTAAAAATTTAGTTTTAGATTATTGGATTTCTCTAAATAATTTTCAATTATATTTTTACATTTTACAAATATGTTTTTTATTTATATCTCATAACTTATGTTACATCTTGTTTTTACATTAGTACTGTTGTTAAGTTAAATGTATTTTAAATTGTATATTCATACATTATTTAATTTATTTTAAATAAATTTTGTTACATTTAATTGATTTTAAATAATTTTTGTTATATTTAATTTT
>APFE030188307.1:0-40257 GCA_000404065.3 Pinus taeda | reverse complement strand
GGTTAGGTTAGACTAGGCTAAGCTAGGTTGGCTTAGGCTACCTTAGTTTAGGCTAGAGTAGGTTCGAGTAGGCTAGGCTATGCTATAGTAGGGTAGGTTAGTTTAGGTTAGGTTAGGTCAGTCTAGGCTAGAGTAGGTTAGGTTAGGTTAGGCTAGAGTAGTCTCAAGTAGGCTAGGCTATACTACTGTAGGGTTAGTTTACATTAGGCTAGGTCAGTCTAGGCTAGAGTAGGTTAGGTTAGGCTAGGTTAGGCTAAGTTAGGGTGGGTTGGAGTAGGCTAGGCTAGAGTAGGCTAGGATAGACTAGTCTATGTTAGAGTAGGCTAGGCTAGAGGAGGCTAGGCTAGGTTAGAGTAGTCTAAGCTAGGCTAGGCTAGAGTAGGCAAGGCTAAAGTAAGCTAAGCTAGGTTAGGCTAGGTAAGAGTAGGATAGGCAAGAGTAAGCTAGGATAGAGTAGGCTAGGCTAGAGTAGGCTACATTAGGCTTAGCTAGGTTAGAGTAGTCTAAGCTAGGCTAGGCTAGAGTAGGCAAGGCTAAAGTAAGCTAAGCTAGGTTAGGCTAGGTAAGAGTAGGATAGGCAAGAGTAAGCTAGGATAGAGTAGGCTAGGCTAGAGTAGGCTACGTTAGGCTTAGCTAGGTTAGAGTAGGCTAGAGTAGTGTTGACGGTGCTAGACCAACCAACATGTCAGGGGATCTCCTAGGTAAGATGTCCCAACTAGACCTTGGACCGTTTGGAGTAGAAGTTCTAGCAGTGGGTAGTATGGTATCGCCTTGACTGTGGTTGCGTGTAGAGGTAAGTAAGATGTCCTTGTTGGAAGTAAGGGTGTGAACTTCTAGTAAGTCAAGGAAGGTGCATGAAAGGCTCTAACACATAGAAAGAGAACACATGAGCTGAAAGACATCACGAGATGGAAAGCAATATAGCTGGTGATCCAATGTGATGGGTTATACCAACAACACACTTTGATAAGGTTCATACAAACACATATGGAATAGTCCATACATACATGCGTAAATTATAGCTACATACATCATTAGAGTAATCAAGATAGCCAAACTACAATAACAATATATGCATGAAACATGTTGGCTCTATTATATTAAAAGAGTGAATGATCCAATCATACATACGACTATGACAACCTCTAGCCCTGATAATGGAACATTACAGTCACTGCTACCTGCCCCTCCAAAGAGATGTACTAGCCTTGCATTATGGAGAAGCCAAGGATCATTACAATACACTCCAAGCTTTCTCCTAGTTATATTGATCGAAAGCTTAGCTCCCAAAAACCCTGTATAATGAATTATGAGGTTCTATAAATATAAAATGGTGGGGTGACCCTTGACATTCCCCTTTGTGACTCTTCAACTACCCACATGACTCCTAACTTACACATGACTGTTACATTCTACTATTGACACTTGGTCTTTCACTTTACAACATGCTTACAATATATTATAGACATGTACCCCTATGAGATAAAATGGGCTTGATTTAAGCCATACAAGACATCACTAGGACTCAGACAGTTGTGGGAAAACTACCTCTTTAACATACTCTTGATGATCAATGGTGGCAAACTGATGCCAAGCCTGGTAGTCTGTTATCGTGTTATGCTTGGATAGACTACTCTACAATAGGTTGCGTTATGCTAGAGTAGGTTAGGCTAGGTTAATATAGAGTAGACTAAGGTGAAATAGAGTAACTTAGCGTAGGATACTAAAGAATAGACCAAGGTAAGCTAGACTAGGGTAGGGTAGGGTAGGGTAGGATAGGCTACGCAAGGCTAGGTCAAGCTAGGTTAGGTTAGGTTAGGATAGGCTAGGGCATATTAAGTTAGGTTAGGTTAGGCTAACTTAGGTTAGGTTAGGTTAGGGTAGGTTAGGCTAGGCTAGGCTAGGCTAGGATAGAGTAGGCTAGGGTAGGCTACAATAGCGTAGGTTAGTTTAGGTTAAGTTAGGTTAGTCTAGGCTAGAGTAGGTTAGGCTAGGTTAGGCCACACTAGAGTAGGCTAGGCTAGGCTAGGCTAGAGTAGGCTAGAGTAGTCTAAGCTAGGCTAGGTTGGGGTAGACTAGGCTAGAGTAAACTAGGCTAGGTTAAACTAGGAAAGAGTAGGCTAGGCTACACTACGCTAGAGTAGGCTAGGCTTGGCTAGGTTAGAGTAGGTTAGAGTAGGCTAGTGTATAGTAGGCTAGAGTGGTTTAGGCTAGGCTAGGCTAGGCTAGAGTAATCAGGATAGGCTATGCTAGAGCATGCTAGGGGATAGGGTAGGCTAGTTGGTTAGGCTACGCTAGAGTAGGCTAAGCTAGGCTAGAGTAGGTTAGGCAAGGTTAGGCTAGGCTAGAGTAGCTTAGGGTAGGTTCCTAGCTTAGGTTAGGCTAGAGTAGGTTAGAGTAGGCTAGGCTTGAGTAGGTTTGGCTAGGCTAGGCTAGGCTGAGTAGAGTAGGGTAGGCTAGGCTGAGTAGAGTAGGGTAGGGTAGGCTATAGTAGGGTAGGCTAGGCTATAGAAGGCTAGGATAGATTAGGATAGGGTAAAGCAGGCTAGATTAGGTTAGGCTAGAGGAGGCTAGGCTAGGTTAGGGTAGGCTAGAGTAGTCTAGAGTAGGGTAGGCTAGGCTAGGGTAGACTAGGGTAGGTTAGATTAGGCTACAATAGGGTAGGTCGGGCTAGGCTAGGTTAGGCTAGGCCAAGTTAGCCAAGGCCAAGTTAGGCTAGGTTATGCAAGGCTAGTTTAGGCTAGGCTAAGCTGGGTTGGGCTAGGTTAGGTTAAGCAAGGTTAGGTTAGTCTAGGTTAGGATGGGTTAGGCTAGGTTAGGTTAGGCTAGACTAGGTTAGGCTAGGTTAGGTTAGGATAACCTAGTCTAGTTTAGGCTAGGTTAGGTTAGTTTAGGCTAGGCTAGGCTAGAGTAGGCTCGAGTAGGCTAGGCTATGCTACAATAGGTTAGATTAGTTTAGGTTAGTCTAGGCTAGAGCAGGTTAGGTTATGCTAGCTTAGGCCTAGCTAGAATAGGTTAGGCTAGAGTAGGTTAGGCTAAGCTAGGCTACGTTAGAGTAGGCTAGGCTAGTGTAGGCTAGGGTAGGCTAGAGTAGTCTAGGCTTGGTTAGGCCAGTGTATGTTAGGATAGATTAAGTTAGGCTAAAGTAAGCTAGGGTAGGTTAGATTATGCTAGGCTAGGGTAGGTTAGGCTAGGCTAGGCTAGGCTAGGCTAATATAGAGTAGACTAAGGTGAAATAGAGTAACTTAGCGTAGGCTACTAAAGAATAGACTAAGGTAAGCTAGACTAGGGTAGGGTGGGATAGGCTAGGCAAGGCTAGGTCAGGCTAGGTTAGTTTAGGTTAGGATAGGCTAGGGCTTATTAAGTTAGGTTAGGTTAGGTTAGGCTAAGTTGGGCTAGGCTAGCTTAGGTTAGGCTAAGCTAGGTTAGGCTAGGCTAACTTAGGTTAGGTTAGGTTAGGTTAGGTTAGGCTAGGCTAGGATAGGGTAGGATAGAGTAGGCTAGGGTAGGCTACAACAGGGTAGGCTAGTTTAGGTTAAGCTAGGTTAGTCTAGGCTAGAGTAGGTTGGGCTAGGTTAGGCCGCACTAGAGTAGGCTAGGCTAGGCTAGAGTAGGCTAGAGTAGTCTAAGCTAGGCTAGGCTGGGGTAGACTAGGCTAGAGTAAGCTAGGCTAGGTTAAACTAGGAAAGAGTAGGCTAGGCTAGGCTCAGCTAGGTTAGAGTAGGTTAGAGTAGGCTAGAGTGGTTTAGGCTAGGCTAATCAGGCTAGGCTAGGCTAGAGCAGGCTAGGGGATAGTGTAGGCTAGTTGGTTAGGCCACGCTAGAGTAGGCTAAGCTAGGCTAGAGTAGGTTAGGCTAGGTTAGGCTAGGCTAGAGTAGTTTAGGGTAGGTTAGGCTAACTTAGGTTAGGCTAGAGTAGGTTAGAGTAGGCTAGGCTAGAGTAGGTTTGGCTGGGCTAGGCTAGGCTATAGAAGGCTAGGATAGATTAGGTTAGGGTAGAGTAGGCTAGATTAGGTTAGGCTAGAGGAGGCTAGGCTAGGTTAGGGTAGGCTAGAGTAGTCTAGAGTAGGGTAGGCTAGGGTAGGGTAGACTAGGGTAGGTTAGATTAGGCTACGGTAGGGTAGGTCGGGCTAGGCTAGGTTAGGCTAGGCCAGGTTAGCCAAGGCTAAGTTAGGCTAGGTTAGGCAAGGCTAGGTTAGGCTAGGCTAAGCTGGGTTGGGCTAGGTTAGGTTAAGCAAGGTTAGGTTAGTCTAGGTTAGGGTGGGTTAGGCTAGGTTAGGTTAGGCTAGACTAGGTTAGGCTAGGTTAGGTTAGGCTAACTTAGGTTAGGCTAGCCTAGTCTAGTTTAGGCTAGGCTAGAGTAGGCTCGAGTAGGCTAGGCTATGCTACAATAGGGTAGATTAGTTTAGGTTAGGCTAGGTTAGTCTAAGCTAGAGCAGGTTAGGTTAGGCTAGCTTAGGCCTAGCTAGAATAGGTTAGGCTAGAGTAGGTTAGGCTAAGCTAGGCTACGTTAGAGTAGGCTAGGCTACTGTAGGCTAGGCTAGTGTAGGCTAGGGTAGGCTAGAGTAGTCTAGGCTTGGTTAGGCCAGTGTATGCTAGGCTAGATTAAGTTGGGCTAAGGTAAGCTAGGGTAGGTTAGATTATGCTAGGCTAGGGTAGGTTAGGCTAGGTAGGCTAGGCAAGGCTAAGTTAGGCTAGGTTAGGGAAGGCTAGGTTAGGCAAGGTTAGGTTACGTTAGGCTAGGTTAGGCTAGGCTAGGCAAGGTTAGGTTAGGCAAGGTTAGGCTAGGATAGGTTAGGCTATGTTAGGTTAGGTTAGGTTAGACTAGGCTAGGCTATGTTCGGTTAGGCTACGTTAGGTTAGACTAAATTAGGTTAGGTTAGGGTAGGCTCAAGTAAGCTAGGTTATTCTACAATATGGTAGGTTAGTTTAGGTTAGGTTATGTGAGTCTAGGCTAGAGTAGCTTAGGTTAGGTTAGGTTAGGCTAGAATAGTCTCGAGTAGGCTAGGCTATGCTACAATAGGGCAGGTTAGTTTAGATTAGGCTATGTTAGTGTAGGCTAGAGTAGGTTAGGTTAGGTTATGTTATTGGTTAGGTTAGGTTAGGGCGGGCTAGACTAGGCTACGCTAGACTAGGCTATGTTAGAGTAGACTAGGTTAGAGTAGTCTAAGCTAGGGCAGGCTACAGTGGGCGAGGCTAGAGTAAGCTAGGCTAGGTTAGGCTAGGCAAGAGTAGGCTAGGCAAGAGTAATCTAGGGTAGAGTAGGCTAGGCTAGGCTTGGCTAGAGTAGAGTAGTCTAGGCTAGGCTAGGCTAGAGTAGGCTAGGCTAGGTTATACTAGGAAAGAGTAGGCTAGCCTATGCTAGAGTAGGCTAGGTTAGGCTCAACTAGGTTAGAGTAGGCTAGAGTAGGCTAGAGTGGGTTAGGCTAGGCTGGAGTAGGCTAGAGTAGGCCAGCCTAGGCTAGGCTAGGTTAAGCTAGGCTAGAGTAGGTCAAGCTAGGATAGGCCAGAGTAGGTTAGGGTCTAGGCTAGGCTAGGCTACAGTTGGTTAAGCTAGGCTCGGCTACAGTTGGTTAGGCTATGCTAGAGTAGGTTAGGCTAGGTAAGGCTAGGATAGAGTAGTTTAGGATAGGTTAGGGTAGGTTAGAATAGCTTAGGTTAGGCTGGAGTAGGCTAGGCCACAGTATGCTAGGCTAGAGTAGGTTTGGCTAGGCTAGGCTAGTTTAGGCTAGGGTAGAGTAGGTTAGGCTATGCTAGTGTAGGCTAGGATAGGGTAGAGTAGTTTAGGCTATAGTAGATTAGGGTAGGTAAGGCTAGTTTAGGCTAGAATAGATTAGGGTAGGTAAGGCTAATTTAGGCTAAGCTAGAGTAGGTTAGGGTAGGCTAGAGTAGGGTAGAGTAGATTAGGCTACAGTAGGGTAGGACAGGCTAGAGTAGGGTAGGCTAGAGTAGGCTAGATTAGGCTAGGGTAGAGGAGGCTAGGCTAGGTTAGGTTAGGCTAGAGTAGTCTAGAGTAGGGTAGGCTAGGCTCGGGTAGACTAAAGTAGGTTAGATTAGGCTACGGTAGGCTAGGTTAGGATAGGCTAGGTTATGCAAGGCTAGGTTAGGCAAGGCTATGTTAGGAAAAGTTAGGTTAAGTTAGGCTAGGTTAGGTTAGGGTAGGCTAGGCTAGGTTAGGCTAGGCTGGGCTAGGTTAGGTTAGGAAAGGTTAGGTCAGGCTAGGTTAGTCTAGGTTAAGATAGGTTAGGTTACGTTAGGCTAGACTATGTTACACTAGGTTAGATTAGGCTAACTTAGGTTAGGCTATCCTAGTCTAAGTTAGGTTATGTTTGGTTAGGTTAGCAAAGGTTAGCTTAGCTTAGGCTAGGCTAGGCTAGAGTAGGGTAGGTTAGGCTAGAGTAGGCTCGAGTAAGTTAGGCTATGCTACAATAAGGTAGATTAGTTTAGGTCAGGCTAGGTTAGTCTAGGCTAGAGTAGGTTATATTAGGCTAGGTTAGGCCAGGCTAGAGTAGGTTAGGGTAGAGTAGGCTAGGTTAAGCTAGGCTACATTAGCGTAGGTTAGGCTAGTGTAGGCTAGTGTAGGCTAGGGTAGGCTAGAGTAGTCTAGGCTCGGTTAGGCTAGAGTAGGCTAGGCTAGAGTAAGCTAGGCTAGGCTAGGAAACAATAAGATAGGGTAGGTTAGATTAGGCGAGGCTACGATAGGTTAGGCTATAATAGATTAGGCAAGGCTAAGTTAGGCTAGGTTAAGCAAGGGTAGGTTACGCAAGGTGATGTGAGGTTAGGCTAGGTTAGGTTACGTTAGGTTAGGTTAGGTTAGGCTAGGCTAGGTTAGGTTAGGCAAGGTTAGGCTAGACTAGCTTAGGATAGGTTAGGTTACATTAGGTTAGGTTAGGTTAGACTAGGCTAAGCTAGGTTGGATTAGGCTACCTTAGGTTAGGCTAGGTTAGGCTAGAGTAGGATAGGAAAGGTTAGGATAGGCTAGGTTATGCAAGGCTATGTTAGGCAAGGCTATGTTAGGCAAAGTTAGGTTAAGTTGGGCTAGGTTAGGTTAGGGTAGGGTAGGGTAGGGTAGGCTGGGCTAGGTTAGGTTAGGCAAGGTTAGGTCAAGCTAGGTTAGTCTAGGTTAGGTTAGGTCAGGCTAGACTATGTTACACTAGGTTAGGTTAGGCTATCCTAGTCTAAGTTAGGTTAGGTTTGGTTAGGTTAGCATAGGTTAGCTTAGCTTAGGTTAGGTTAGGCAAGGCTATGTTAGGCAAAGTTAGGTTAAGTTAGGCTAGGTTAGGTTAGGTTAGGCTAGGTTAGGCTAGGTTAGGCTAGGCTAGGCTAGGCTAGGCTAGGCTGGGCTAGGTTAGGTTAGGCAAGGTTAGGTCAGGCTAGGTTAATCTAGGTTAGGATAGGTTAGGTTAGGTCAGGCTAGACTATGTTACACTAGGTTAGGTTAAGCTAACTTAAGTTAGGTTATCCTAGTCTAAGTTATGTTAGGTTTGGTTAGGTTATCATAGGTTAGCTTAGCTTAGGCTAGGCTAGGCTAGAGTAGGGTAGGTTAGGCTATGCTAAAATAGGGTAGATTAGTTTAGGTGGCTAGGTTAGTCTAGGCTAGAGTAGGTTATATTAGGCTAGGTTAGGGCCAGGCTAGAGTAGGTTAGGGTAGAGTAGGCTAGGTTAAGTTAGGCTAGGTTAGAGTAAGTTAGGCTAGTGTAGGCTAGGGTAGGCTAGAGTATTCTAGGCTCGGTTAGGCTAGAGTAGGCTAGGCTAGAGTAAGCTAGGCTAGGCTAGGAAATAGTAAGATAGGGTAGGTTAGATTAGGCGAGGCTACGATAGGTTAGGCTATAATAGATTAGGCAAGGCTAAGTTAGGCTAGGTTAAGCAAGGGTAGGTTACGCAAGGTGAGGTGAGGTTAGGCTAGGCTAGGTTAGGTTAGGTTAGGCTAGGCTAGGTTAGGTTAGGTTAGGCTAGGCCAGGTTAGGTTAGGCAAGGTTAGGCTAGACTAGCTTAGGATAGGTTAGGTTACATTAGGTTAGGTTAGGTTAGACTAGCCTAAGCTAGGTTGGGTTAGGCTACCTTAGGTTAGGCTAGGTTAGGCTAGAGTAGGATAGGCAAGGTTAGGATAGGCTAGGTTATGCAAGGCTACGTTAGGCAAGGCTATGTTAGGCAAAGTTAGGTTAAGTTAGGCTAGGTTAGGTTAGGGTAGGCTAGGCTAGGCTAGGCTGGGCTAGGTTAGGTTAGGCAAGGTTAGGTCAAGCTAGGTTAGTCTAGGTTAGGATAGGTTAGGTTAGGTCAGGCTAGACTATGTTACACTAGGTTAGGTTAGGCTATCCTAGTCTAAGTTAGGTTAGGTTTGGTTAGGTTAGCATAGGTTAGCTTAGCTTAGGCTAGGTTAGGCAAGGCTATGTTAGGCAAAGTTAGGTTAAGTTAGGCTAGGTTAGGTTAGGTTAGGCTAGGCTAGGCTAGGCTAGGCTAGGCTGGGCTAGGTTAGGTCAGGCAAGGTTAGGTCAGGCTAGGTTAGTCTAGGTTAGGATAGGTTAGGTTAGGTCAGGCTAGGTTAGTCTAGGTTAGGATAGGTTAGGTTAGGTCAAGCTAGACTATGTTACACTAGGTTAGGTTAGGCTAACTTAAGTTAGGTTATCCTAGTCTAAGTTAGGTTAGGTTTGGTTAGGTTAGCATAGGTTAGCTTAGCTTAGGCTAGGCTAGGCTAGAGTAGGGTAGGTTAGGCTATGCTACCATAAGGTAGATTAGTTTAGGTCAGGCTAGGTTAGTCTAGGCTAGAGTAGGTTATATTAGGCTAGGTTAGGCCAGACTAGAGTAGGTTAGGGTAGAGTAGGCTAGGTTAAGTTAGGCTAGGTTAGAGTAAGTTAGGCTAGGGTAGGTTAGGGTAGGCTAGAGTAGTCTAGGCTCGGTTAGGCTAGGCTAGAGTAAGCTAGGCTAGGCTAGGAAATAGTAAGATTGGGTAGGTTAGATTAGGCGAGGCTATGATAGGTTAGGCTATAATAGATTAGGCAAGGCTAAGTTAGGCTAGGTTACGCAAGGGTAGGTTACACAAGGTGAGGTGAGATTAGGTTAGGTTAGGTTAGGCTAGGCCAGCTTAGGTTAGGCAAGGTTAGGCTAGTCTAGGTTAGGATAGGTTAGGTTACATTAGACTAGGTTAGGTTAGACTAGGCTAAGCTAGGTTGGGTTAGGCTACCTTAGGTTAGGCTAGGTTAGGCTAGAGTAGGCTCGAGTAGGCTAGGCTATGCTATAGTAGGGTAGGTTAGTTTAGGTTAGGTTAGGTCAGTTTAGGCTAGAGTAGGTTAGGTTAGGTTAGGCTAGAGTAGTCTCAAGTAGCTAGGCTATACTACAGTAGGGTTAGTTTACATTAGGCTAGGTTAGTCTAGGCTAGAGTAGGTTAGGTTAGGCTAGGTTAGGCTAAGTTAGGGTGGGCTGGAGTAGGTTAGGCTAGAGTAGGCTACGTTAGGCTCAGCTAGGTTAGAGTAGGCTAGAGTAGTGTTGACTGTGCTAGACCCACCAACATGTCAGGGGATCTCCCAGGTAAGATGTCCCAACTAGACCTTGGATCTTTTGGAGTAGAAGTCCTAATAGTGGGTAGTATGGTATCGCCTTGACTGTGGTTGCGTGTAGAGGTAAGTAAGATGTCCTTGTTGGAAGTAAGGGTGTGAACTTCTAGTAAGTCAAGGAAGGTGCATGAAAGGCTCTAACACACAGAAACGGAACACATGAGCTGAAAGACATCACGAGATGGAAAGCAATATAGTCAGTGATCCAATGTGATGGGTTATACCAACATCACACTTTGATAAGGTTCATACAAACACATATGGAATAGTCCATACATACATGTGTAAATTATAGCTACATACATCATTAGAGTAATCAGGATAGCCAAACTACAATAACAATATATGCATGAAACATGTTGGCTCTATTATATTAAAAGAGTGAATGATCTAATCATACATACGACTATGACAACCTCTAGCCCTGATAATGGAACATTACAGTCACTGCCACCTGCCCCTCCAAAGAGATGTACTAGCCTTTCATTATGGAGAAGCCAAGGATCATTACAATAGACTCCAAGCTTTCTCCAAGTTATATTGATCGAAAGCTTAGCTCCCAAAAACCCTGTATAATGAATTATGAGGTTCTATAAATATAAAATGGTGGGGTGACCCTTGACATTCCAATTGTGACTCTTCAACTACCCACATGACTCCTAACTTACACATGACTATTACATTCTACTATTGACACTTGGTCTTTCACTTTACAACATGCTTACAATATATTTTACACATGTACCCCTATGAGATAAAATGGGCTTAATTTAAGCCATACAAGACATCACTAGGACTCAGACAGTTGTGGGAAAACTACCTCTTTAACATCCTCTTGATGATTGATGGTGGAAAACTGATGCCAAGCTTCGTAGTCTGTTATCATGTCCATGTACTATGTGGTGACATCCTTATGAAAACGAACCCTTGCCTCCATTGCATCCAGGTACACTGATTTGGCACCTCTATCCAACTCGTTAGATAACATGCACATCATGGTCTTGAGTGAAACCAGACCAGCAACATACATGTGCATAATGTCTATTCTCATCTATAAGTATGTGTTGCGGGCTATGCCCATCAACTGATCGATGTACATGTCCAGATCCAGTCGGACTTGGTTCTTTTCTTTCCCCTTATTGAGTGTGCCAATGGATGGGATCGCATGCGTGTGCACAATGACATCCATGCACCTGGACACTCATGCATGTGAAGCCTGAAGCTACTGATGAGCTGCTGGAATTCCTTGTACTTTCGGATTTCACTCTGGATGTGTGCCTTCAACTCCACTACCTTTGGCTTCATCATCTTCAACAAGTGAAATGGTGCTCCCTTGTACCTCATTGTCCATATCTGCATGTGATAGATAACAGTGTGTATGTCTATCAAGATGCATTCTCTCCTAGCACAATGCTACTTCCAATTGTTCAGATGGACAACTCACTTATGCACGGTGACGAACCTAAAGTAAAACTTCCGCATAACTATATCGAGAGATAATACTTCATCAAGTATCACTTTGTTCAACTCTATTCTGGTGGATTTTGTAGCTTTCTCTTATCCCTGCTTGGCTGCTTGTAGCTCCTTAGCCATGCGCTCATTCTCAGCTATCAAGAATCTAACACTTGAGCTAGTGACTTTGGCATATGCCCTAGTAGCATTGGCCAATGCAACTAGATGTTTGCACACATCAGACAAAATCACTCGTTCTTCAAATTGTGCAGGAGATACATGGATATCGGGAGTGGGCACTCTGCATGACTACACAAATCTATGTTGTGACTCGTCAAAGGATATGTTGTGCACATCCACTTCTGGATTATCCTCAAGGATTTCAGTGTCTCATTGATCACTTGCTCTACTTTCAATTCTAGTGAAGCTAGTGTGGTGACCTCTCAGTTCTTAAGCATGGGGTCAATGTCCTGATCTAGCTATTCAAATGAATCAATAACCTCTATGGGTGCAGTTTCATCAATGTGTGAATGTTTCAGCTCCTATTGTTCCTATTCCTGCTCCACTTCCTTCTCTCTTCTTCACAGCTCATGTTCTTCCCTTAACTATTGCTTCAACTCCTACAACTCCTTTTCTACCTCCTCTAGCTTCTTCTTCTTCCTCTGTCTTTACGTAATCCTTCTGTCACATTGTCGTGTCTTCACCTTAATCTCCAAAGATTCTCTTAACAAAAGTGGATCTACTTTGAACTTGTATCTTTGCTCCACCTCTGCACTATTGGAAACCTTCCTCTTTCCTTTTTCAAGCGTAGGTCTGCTTCCCTCTACTACTGTTGATGTTGTTGTTTTCTTCTACATTGTTAACCACTCTACAAACAATTTGACCAGTTCATCGAACCTTGAGAATTTATAGCAGTATCTCCATTGGTCTTCCTTAGGCTAATGACACAGGTTGTGGATCCAAGGATGATACACTCTCACGCAATGGTCCTCTCCTATGCAATGTGGGTCATATGGATTGAAACTTTTGGTGTCGAAGGTGAATCTATTGAATTCCTCTGTATCAGCCTTAGCATGCTTGTGATTTTGGATCTCATACAACCTGATCTGCAAAGGAAGAGTGGGCCAAGGTGCCTTCTTCTTCCTATGTAGTCTTGTTGATAACCCTGTTGAGATGTTGTATGCAACCTCTTGCATGACCAGCTTATCCATGGATAACTTCGGTAAAACATGTGGAACCTTCTCCGCATTGTACTCTCAGATGAAGGTGCTAAGGGGCGAGGCATACCAATCTGTTATGTCAATCAATGCCTCCATCGCTTCCTACTACATGCAAGGTGGGTCCTACTCAAAGATCATCCTATACACTAAGGTGAGAAAGTGGTCTGATAGTTGTATTATAACTCCATAGAAGCTTCATTCGGAGAACACCCTACAAAAGGTGTGCACAAAGGTTTCTGAAGGTGTTTATGCCTAACCCAAGTGGGGGAACTACTGATGGACACATATTGCATCAAGTGTGTAAGAAAACATGAATATCGTTTCTTGCTGACCTTTGGGCGAATGTCAGGCATCTGTTACTTGTCCCTTCAGCTGGAGAGCTAACATGTCAAACCAATTGAAAGGTATTCCTTCATTTTCTAGTTGATCCAACACAATCACCCAACTCTATGGGAAGGTTTTTGTACTCTCTTGCTTGTATAAGTGACATGCAAAGATGACCAAGATCTGATAGGCCTTTAGTACTATCCTTGGCTTGTAAACTTGGTTGGGTGTTTTCCTGACATTATATGGATATTTCACCTAGATCTTCAAGATGTCTCTTAAGTTTGCATTTTTATTGGGCCTGGTGAAGGGTGCATCCATTGTTAGCACTAGTTGCAGCAAGTGATACATCTCTTGAAATTAATGTACCCTGAAGGTAGAAAGTTTTGTTCCACTAACACTGCTCAACACCATTGTCTCTGGATCAGTATGAGAGATAATCCATTGGATCATGTCTGCGCATGGAAATGTGGGATACCTGCATGCAACTCGGTACAAGTGAACTTGTGTATGTTGACATTGACTCTACGGTCCTCTAGATTCTCCTCAAAGGTGCTTAAAAAGATGTCGTTGATGTCCTCCATTTCATTTTGACCTCCTTTTCTATAAACAACTTAGTGTCTTCGTAGATGGATAAGCTCATAGACGTTTGCTTGACTACATATTTAGTTGTGCTTTCAATGGTGTCCTTTAACCCTGCTCTCTTGGAAGCCATTTTACTTGTATTGCTAAGAGACTGATGAACACGTGTGATAGCTAGAGATAGAGCAACACTCATGGAAAGAAAATTGTCAGCTAAAAACCAAATGCAACATACCTAGATGACTGACTAGAAGATTTGCACAATTTTCATCGGGAGGCTAGGAAACTGACTGCAAGAACTACGTAAAACACAGTCTGGACTGTCGGTGGGGTGACAGACTACTGAAAATGCACAAAGCATAGTCCAGATTGACCTATTGAGGACTGAAATTGTGCAATGTGTAGTACCAGTCAGCATGACTGCAACCCAATATAACTGCATTCCGCAAGTTTGAGTGCCAATGTGGCACTATCTATCATAATTGTGTAGAGAAATATTTTGAGGCCAGAGTGAGGTTGGCTCAACGCAATTTCTAGGAGCATGGCAGGGCCCTCCATCCCAGAAATGTGTAATGCAAGCTAGTAAAGGAAGGGTTGAGGCCAACACAGCTCAGACCCACCGACAAACGATTGAAAATAGTAAAGACTGAATGCATGTGTGAAACTGCGTGTAGACATTAGTTAATGAACATGCATGCAATCAGGCAGTGCAGGATTCATTAAAATGAGAAAAACAATGAAGTGTGTGAAGCGAGTCACCGCAATAATGACCATTAGTGTAGAAAGTGTCACACATGCGACAACAAGGAGATGCAATGGAAAACTTGAAATGGTGTTTCTAAACGCTAACATGAATTAAAATCATAGCAAGCATTCAACAAAACCGAGGAAAAAACACTCACACAACTCGAAATACAAAAAGCGACAAAAAAAAAGAAGCAAAAGACATGAAAAGTGGACTTACCCAAAAAAAGTTGAGCTGAGTGTGCCGAAGGTTCCTAAATGCGATGGCAATGCGAGAGATCCAAAATCAAAGTGAGGAATGAGCTCTGAAGTGTCAAACAAATAGTTTTAAAAAGATCAAGGCTTATGACGCGCATGCCACAAATCTAGGAAAAAGCGATGATGAGAGGTTTCTAAAATGGCTTTTGCTTGTAACCCCCAATCGCTAAAAATAGATCCTTAAAATCTAAGGATTCTTTTTGTTTTTTTTCTTTTTTCTTTTTTAATTTTTCCTTTTTTGTTTTTTCTTTTTCTCTTTTTCCTTTTTTAGGAAAAGATTTCCCATGGATATAAAGTAAGATTTCTCAGTCCTCAAGGGAACCAGTGAACTCGAAAGCACATGAAATAGACAACAAGCCTCTTAATGACTTCTGCGCAGTTTCTGGGCTAAGTGGATCTTGTTGCCATTATGATACAAGTGTTGTCCTTGATGGCAACTCACTCACAGGTCAATTTAGTTTTGGTAAAAGGCAACTCACAGTACAATAGGTATATTCAAAGGTTACAGGGCAATGGTACAGAGGATCAGGAAGATGGAACTAGGGTCTATTGATCAGAATAAAGAAGTTGAAGGAAGAAGATGATGAAAGAGAAGTTTAAGAGATACACGTAGGTTCACTTAGTCCAAGCAGCATATACACATAGGTACACAGAATAGAAATAACGTATAATGTACACACGCACTCCCGCAGAAGGCAAAGCGTGTACATGTTGAAAACCAAGGTTTTGGTTCGAGGTATTTGGTCCAAGGTATCTTTGGACTATGATATTGACCCTAGATATTTAGTCTGAGGTATTCGGTCCATCATATTTGATCTAAGGTATTGGTCCTAAGTGGATTCGGTCCATGGTATTTAGAAAGGCCAAAAACTATATAAAGAAGAGAGGATCATAAGGCCAAATGTGCAAGTGAATAAGATTCTAAGGAATACTTCTATCTAAAGTATATTTTATGTTGCGGGTTATGTTTGGGACTAGATCTGAAATATTTATGTGCACCTTGAGTTCAATATTGGATCAGGATCATGAGACTTGAAATGACTTATTCTTGAATGGTCTGATATTGGTTGAGGCAAGATCTGATGTTTTGAGTTTGTTTTATTCGTTATCTTTCATGATCTGGGTTTGTCTAAAGTCTGGAATTGCAGCAAAGTTCTATTTCAATATTTTCATATCTGTACATAGTTTCATCTTAGCAAAAGAGCGTATACACGTAGGTTCCGTTCTTTCAAGTAGCGTATACAAAATAAAGGCTTGATGTTCAGAGATGAATGATCTATCAGATCAGTATTGCTGATTTATTGTTGTTGCTATTTTACTGTTGTTTGTCAATGAAGTCTTCTGAGATTTGAATGTAAATCTAAATGCATAAGGAGGTTGATATTTGATTGATTGTATAAGTAAGAAGAAGTGTTTTATGTTGCCTTCCTGTGTAAAGTTTTGTAAGTTGATAATAGATGTTTAGTATACTGTTGGTTGATACAGTTTGTGATTTAGATATTTTATGATTCAGAATCTTTAGAGGTATACATTGGTTGGATTGAAGGAAGTAGCATATACATGTAGGTTTTCTTCATTGAAGTAGCGTATATAGTCTGACACATGAATTTTTTAGGTTTCAGTTGGTTCTGAATGTTGATGTAGGTTTCTGGTTTCAACACAGTGTTCTGATGATAGTGATATTATTGTTTCAGATTAATTGCATGTTGGTTGATGAAGTTTGATTTTCTAAATTTCTGATGGGCTATTGATGAATCAAAGTCTTCATATGTTTTGATATGTGCCACGAGCATCCAGTCTGAACATTCATGAAACGTGGTCCATGGTGGAAGAGTGGAGATTTTGTGTTGGCTAATGCCTATGTACTAGTAAACATATTGGCTAATATAAGAGCTACAGGGTTGTAGTTCCCTTCCATTAGAAGCTGGAGAATGAGAGAAGGTTGCAACCTTCTATAGGTAGAAGCCTATGTACTCGTATGAGTCTGCACTAGTACAAGATTGTAAATAGATTTTCTTATTATTAAAATAAGACAGAGATGACAACAGCAGGTGGTTTTCACCCGCATTAGGTTTCCACCTTAAATCTTGGTGTTCATGTGTGTTTCTTATATGTGATGGTTTGTTTTATTATTACTGCATATGGTTACTATTTATATGGTTAAAGAAGTACTCATGCACTAATTAAAGATCAACATATGATGAATTAACTAAATCATAAGTCTGTTGGATATACGTTGGTTGCCTTAAATATAGTTTCATGTACACGTGAGTTGCCCTCAATGAAGTAGCGTATATAAATTTGACTATGGAAATGAAAAAATTATAGATTTAATAATACTGATTCACCCCCTCCTCTCAGTATTATTTCCAACAACTGGTGTTAAAACAGGGCCTTCAAAAGAAGCTTGATCACTTGAAGGAAGATCCATCAATATGAATAATCACAAAAGCATGGGATCCATCAGACCGCCAATCTTCGATGGGAACAAATTTGTTTATTGGGAAATAAGAACCACAACCTATCTACAATCTCTTGGAACAGATGTCTAGGAAATTGTGGAAGGAGGATATAATTTTCCAACAACAATTCCTACAAACACATTAGGTAAAAATCAATATGGAACCAATGCAAAAGTTGTCAATACTTTATTGGGAAGTTTCTCACAATCAGAGTTTGTCAAAGTCATGCAACTCAAGTCAGCCAAAGAGATATGGGACAAAATCGTTCAGAGCTACGAAGGAGACTCTCAGGTAAAAAATTCTAAGCTTCAAACTCTCAGAATTCAACATGAAACTCTTAAGATGCATAGTGATGAGAGTATAGCTAGTTACTTCTTATTTATAGATGAGGTTGTTAATTGTATGAAGAACATGGGTGAAGAAATAAAGGAAGTTACCTTAGTTGGGAAAATTTTGAGATCCCTGTCGGCTAAATTTGAATCAAAAGTGTCTACCATAGAAGAAAACCAAGATATGCAGAATATTGTTATGACACATCTTCATGAAATCCTAACTACTTTTGAGATGAGAAAAGGAGGTTCATCAGATATGAGAGAAGCCACATTTAAAGCTTCAACAAAAGGAAAAGAGAAGGAAGAACACAATGAATCAGGACAACTTTCAGAAGAAGAAGATGAGGTAAATTTTATCAAAAAGATTCAATGGGATTTTGGAAGGTTCAAAGGTAAGCTACCTTTCAAATTCTTTGCTTGTCGTAGAGTCAGTCATTATGCTGCCAGATGTCCTCTTAAAGATAAATATGAAAAAGGAAAGGAATATGCAAAAGGGAATAGGAAACAAGTTGTGAATAGGAGGAGTTACTATACTCATGAAGATAGCAATGGTTTATCTAATAGTGATGAAGATGAAACTGGATAAGATTATAGATTTCTCATGGCTTATGATGATTTTTGGGATAATTTAGAAGAGGATAGTGATGGTTTATCTAATACTGATGATTATAGACTTCTCATGGCTTATGACAATGATGATTTTTGAGATGCTTTAGAAGAGGAAAAATTTCATGAAGAAATCTCTAAACTCAAAATCTGTTTAGAAGAAAATAATATGATCATAGATACCTTGACATACCAACTTGCTGAAAAAGAAAAACACAGTGAAAAACTAGAATGTGAAATTGTGCGTCTAAGAAAGGATCTTGAGAAAACAAAATCTCTCAATCTTAGATTTGCTAAAGGATCATAAAATTTAAATGAAATTATCAAAGTCCAGCATTCTCCTTTGATTAAGATAGGTCTTGGATATACTAAAGAAGCATCTCAATCACAGAAGTCGTCAACCTCCACCAAAAGTTATCTTGATGTAGCAAAGACCAATGAAGAATATGACAATCGTCAGCAAAAGCATAAAACTGATCACCGATAAATCATACTCAATTTTCTCCAAGGATGAATATCAATAGAAGCCACAACCAACCTCAGGTAAATCATACTTAATTTGCTCCAAAGATGAATATCAATAGAAACTACAATCAATAGGTAAATAGATTTGATAGGCGCGGAGACTTCTTTAATGGGAAATGTTTTTACTGTCATAATTTTTGGCACAAACCTACTCAATATGTTCCTTACAAAACCGTCATGACTAGAGAAGCATGAAATCAAAGGAATGTAACAGGAATCAAGAGAAGTTCCTATAATAACTTTTATCCTCTTGAAAACGAAATAGAATGATCAATCTGTAACAACTTTGGTCATGAAGAATATGAATGCAAGAGAAAATTTCGGCAAACACCTAAAAAGAAGCAAACACCATTAAATCCCCAGATATGGATAAGGAAATAATCTCAAACAGAAAGATGTGGTATAGCCTTGTATGCAGAAGGACAAGAAAATTAATGGTACATCGATAGTGGATGCTCCAAACACATGACAGGTGACAAAGAGAAACTTCACTCATATAATGCCTTAGAAAAATAAAAGAATGTCTCGTTTGGAAATGTCACTCCAGCTATCACAAAAGGTAAAGGTTTTTTTCCTTGAAAGAAAAGGTTAAACATGGAAATGTTAAGTATGTAGATGGTTTAAAGCATAACCTATTGAGTGTTAGTAAAATGTGTGATCAAGGAAATGAAGTGGTGTTTCGATCAAACGGATGTGTTGTTCATGAGCTTGATACATGAGAGACTGTGATCAAAGGTACAAGAAATCCAAACAACTTATACATACTCAAAGGAGGACAAGAATAGTGCTATGTAAGCAAAAATGATGAAAGCTGGCTATGGCATAGAAGATTGGGGCATCTAAACTTTTCTCAAGTAAGAAAAGCATGCAGACTCAAGTTTGTTCGTGATCTTCCAGATATCAGCATGCCAGAAAATACAATATGCAAACCATGTCAAAGCGGTAAGCAAACCAGAGTTCACTTCATGGAAAAAGAAGGGTCAGCTAATAAGTCTCTTGAACTTATCCATATTGATTTATGTGGACCAACAAGGAAAAATTCACCTTGTGGAGAAGAATACATTATTTTGTTCATTGATGATTTTTCTAGAATGTGTTGGATAAGTATTCTAATGCATAAATATGAAGCATTTGAAAAGTTCCAAGCCTTCAAAGCTTTGCTTGATATTGAATCAGATCAAAAAATCAAATTCCTCAGATCTAATCAAGAAGGGGAATTTATATCGGATGAATTCTTTGACTTTTGTGAACAACATGGAATAAAAAGGGAATTCTCCTCTGCGAGAACACCTCAGTGAAATGGTGTAGTAGAAAGGATGAATAGAACAGTTCAAAAAATGGCTTGAGCCATGCTAGATGAATCTGGAACTCCTGCAACCTTCTGGGGTGAAGCTACATTCGTTGTCGTGACTATTTTCAACAAAGCAAATGTTCGGGTAAATAGAACTCAAACTCCACCTGAACTTTGGTATGGTAAGACTCCTACTGTAAAATACTTTAAAGTTTTTGGAAGCAAATGTTTTATCAAAAGGATTGATGAAAAACTTGGTAAGTTTGAACCCAGAACAGATGAAGGTATTCTTCTTGGTTATTCTTCCATAACTAAAGATATAAATTTTATAATAAAATACTTAGGAAAATTGTTGAAAGAATTGATGTTGTAGTTTATGAAGCATGTAGAAATCTAAAACAAATAAAATCAACAGAAGATTATGACAATGAGGAAAATGGGGATTACTTTTCCACATCAAATAAAAATTATATTGAAGAAGAAACCAATGGAGCACCAAAAGAAGATATAATGGTAGAAGACAAGACTCTATCTAGGTATGTTCAATGAAATCATCCAGAAACTTAAATTTTAGGGGAAAAGGAGGCTAGTGTACAAACAAGAAGAACTATTATGGGGACCTCAAGCTATCTAGCATTACTATCCTCCACTGAACCTCAAAATGTAAATGAAGCATGGAAAGATGATTATTGGGTCAAGGCCATGGATGAAGAACTTGAGCAAATTGAAAAAAATTACACTTGGGAATTAGTTCCTAGACCTCATGATAAAAATGTTATATGAACTAAATGGATATTCAAGAAAAATTTGAATGAAAATGGAGACATCATTAGAAACAAAGCCATAATTGTTTGTAAAGGGTATGCTCAACAGGAAGGTATATATTTTGAAGGAACTTTTGCACCTATTGCATACTTGAAGCCATAAGAATGTTTCTTGCTCTTTCTAGTTTTCGAAAATTCAAAGTGTACCAAATGGATGTAAAATTAGCCTTCCTTGATGGAGATTTAGAAGAAGTTTATATTGAATAGACAGAACGATTCATTCTTGGAAATGATGCAAAACTTGTATGTAGACTCAAACAGGCTCTCTATGGTCTAAAATAGGCTCCAAGGGCTTGGTATTACCACCTTGACAAATATCTACACCAACAAGGTCTTACAAAAGGTTTTGTAGATAGAAATTTATATACAAAGATTGAAAATGATAAGTTGCTAATTATTATTCTTTATGTTGATGATATCATTTTTGGTAGCAAAGAAGAATCCATGAGTTAGAGTTTTGCTTTAGTAATGGATCAAGAATTTGAAATGTCCTTGATTAGTGAACTTACCTATTTTCTTCATCTACAAGTTCAGCAAACTAAAGATGGTATTTTTCTGTCACAAACCAAATATCTCAAGCAGATCTTGAAAAAGTATGGAATGGAAGATTCTAAACCTATATGTACTCTAATGGTAACAAGATGCAGTCTCAACTCAAATGATGAATCAGTAGCAGTACAACAGATCCATGATTGGCAGTCTTCTTTATCGAATAGGTACCTGACCTGACATTATGCATGCAGTAGGAATAGTTGGAAGCTTCCAAGAAAATCCAAAGGAATCACATGTTCAGGCAATCAAAGGAATTTTCAAATATCTTCAAGGAACTCAGGACTTTGGACTATGGTATCCTAGAGATGCAGATCTCACTCTTCATGCATATACAAATGCAGATTGGATAGGAAGTGTTGATGATAGAAAAAGCACTAGTGGTGGTGCATTCTATATGGGTTCTAGTTTAGTGTCTTCGTTCAGCAAGAAACAAAGTTCAATTTCTTTATCTACAGCTAAAGCAAAATATGTGGATGTTGCATCTTGCTGCACACAACTACTTTCGATGATGAAAACTTTGCAAGACATTCATATCACATGTACTCCACCCATATCCATTCTATGTGATATTACAAGTGCCATCAATATTGCAAGGAATCTAGTCATGCACTCCAAGACCAAGCACATACCCATCAAGTACCATTTTCTATGAGAACAAGTGCTTGAATAAAAGGCAAAATTGGATTATGTCCCCTACAAAGAACAGGTTGCTGATATATTCACTAAACCACTGCCCAGAGAAACATTTGAATATCTCAAACAAGAAGCATATATGTTTTTCTGACAGAAAAATAGTGTGTCAGACTCTTACATGGGTTCTCTATCTAATGTTGAGGATTACAGTCTAACGATATGCTTTGTTCATCAATATTTATTTGACTGACAAATATGCCTTGATTAATGACTTGTTAAAAATGCACAGGTAGCATAGGTTCAGGGGGTGCATTAGCCTTCACACACATTTTGCATTATTGGCATTATGGTTGCTGATTCCAGCTATGGCTACAAATATTTATACTATTTGTTGCTTAAGTCATGTTTAAGTCTAGGGTGTGATATGGCTTCTCATACATTTGATTGAGTCTTATTGGACAATGATGTAATTTGTATCTACACTTTGCATGGGATGGATGATGTAATATTTATTGTATTTCTATCATGTATAAACAATCGGTATATCCCCACTTGGTTGGGTGGATGAGTCAAATTTGGTATATCCCCACTTGATTGGGAGATTGATGTATGTATGAGTCACTGGTGATAGCAAGGTCACACTCACATAGTTGAGTTATAGAGTCATGTTATTCTTTTGGAAAATATTTTTTCAGACACTGCATGTGCTCAGGGGGAGCATGGTAGGTTAGTGCATCACATCATGTACAATGACATCAGAACATGCACAAAAAGGGAATTTAATTAGAGAATTCAACATGTGCCTAGGGGGAGCATGATCATTTTCAGTTGTTCAGATATGAAGAGTATCCTGGTTTTCCCTTTGCCCTTGATGTCAAAGGGGGAGAGAATTTTGGTATTGCTTGTTATCTATAATAGTTTCTACAGCTTGCAGAAATCAACACCATCATGGTTGCCATCAAGTCCAAAGGGGGAGATTGTTGGCATTATGATACAAGTGTTGTCCTTGATGGAAACTCACTCATAGGTCAATTTAGTTTTGGTAAAAGGAAACTCACAATAAAATAGGTATATTAAGGGGTTACAGGGCAATGGTAATCAAAACATCAGATCTAGCCTCAACCAATATCAAATCATTTAAGAATAAGTCATTTCAAGTCTTATGATCCTGATCAATACAGCAATATTCTTGACATGGTTAAAACCCGATTGTAATTTATACTTTATTATATATTTTTAAAATTCTATAATATTCTAAATTATTATTAAAATATATAAATATAATAATATTTGTTATCAAATTTTATGTATCATGGACCAATTGGGTCTTAACCACGTCAAGAATACTAGTGTATTGATCCGTGATTTATTTGTGAGCGGTTTCCTTTGGTGTTCTATCTGAGGAACTTACCCTGTAAATTCCTACATGTGGGGGACTTTTGCATATAAAAAGCTCTCTTTTGGCCTTAAGAATGTTTGGGCTACTTTCCAACGAGTGATGTCTTATGCTTTTCATGACATTAAAACCATGATTCAGCCTTATTTGGATGATCTTCCTACTCATTCACATAAGCACCATGAGCATCCTGATCACCTTCGACAAATCTTTCTTCATTGTAGACACTATAACATTTGGCTTAATCCGCATAAGTGTGTCTTTTGCGTTGAGTCCGACCGACTTCTCGGTTTTGTTGTTTCGAAGGATGGTATTCATCTTGATCCTCTTAAAGTTGAGGCTAATGTTAATTTACCCCCTCCCTCTTCGTTGCATCAATTACAGAGTCTGCAAGGGAAAGAAAATTTCCTTCGTCACTTTGTTCCTAACTATGCTGAGCTAGCTTCAAGGTTCACCCGATTGCTCAATCAAGGAACTCCTTTTCATTGGGATGAGGCTGCCCAAAAATATTTTGATGGCATGAGAGATGTCCTCTTTAAGCCTCCTTTATTGCAACCTCCAAACTATCATCGTGATTATTTCCTCTTTCTGGCTGCAGCTTCTAACATATTGCTATGGTATTGGTGTAAGACGATGACGAAGGTCATGAACATGTCATTTATTGCCTTAGTTGCAATCTCCTCGATACTGAGACTTGTTACGCTCATGTTGAGAAATTGGATTTGGCTAATGTTCAGACTATTCAATGCTTTCGGCATTATATTCTCCTCTGCATTACAACCTTGATTTCCAATTGCGACCCCATGAGTTATATTCTGACTCGTTAGTTGCTTGGGGGAAAATATTCCAAGTGGATTGTCATCCTCTAGGAATTCGATTTGGTTTTCACTACTGCAAAATCGAAGAAATCACTTGTATTTGCTGAGTTGATCTTCTCTTTTCCCTTTGCTTCTATACTTATTGGTACTAATGAGAAGCTTCCTAATGAGACTCTCTTTCTGATTACCACTCTTGATGCTTGGTATGGTGATATCACCATGTATCTCCAAACTTCTACCTTTCGGTCTGCTTCGTCCAAGGATGATTGCCAATGCATTCGGCATCAATTCCAACCTTACCACATGATTGGGGATACTTTATACTGCGTTAGTGTTGATTCGGTTCTTCGTCGATGTTTAACTCTCGATGAGGATGAAAGAATCTTAAATGACTATCATTTAGGTGCATGTGGTGGTCATTTGTTTGGCTACGACACTACTCAAAAGATCCTCTGTGCTGGCTATTTCTTGCCCTCCATTTTTAAAGATTCCATTCATGTTGTCCAAAAATGCCATGAGTGCCAGATTTATCAGCAAAAAATGCAGCCCCCACCTGCTATCGTTCACCTCGTTATTAACATTGGTCCCTTTGCCAAATGGGGCATTTATTTGATGACATGTAACCCTTGTTCAGCCAGGGGGCATGGTAATATTATCATTTCTATGGATTACTTCACCAAATGGGATGAAGTGATGCCTACATATCTAGCTAACAGTAAAAGAACGACACAATTTCTCTTCAATCATGTTATTTTGAGGTTGGGAGTGCCTCAAGCCATTGTCATTGACCATGGCTCTCATTTTTGCAATTATATGATGATTGAGCTGACTTCTAAATTGGGCTTACGTCACGACATCTCAACTCCATATTACACTTAGGCCAACGACCAAGTTGAAGCAGCGAACTGTTTTAGTTACTATGCTTTAGCGCACCACTAGGATGCACAAATCCAATTGGCATATCATGCTTTTTCCTGCTCTATGGGCCTACGGAACCTTGACTAAAGACACAATTGGATTCACACCTTTTCATCTCATATATGGTCTGGAAACTACCCTACTGATTGAATGTGAAATTCCCTCACTCAAATTTGTTGTCGAAATACTCCCTAAAACCTTGCCTCAAGAAGAGGATCTCCTATATCTAGAATGACTAGATGAAACATGTCGTCTCACTACTTTAGTTGTTGAAGCACAGAAAAAGCGAGTTAAATCCCATTTTGATCAGTCGATCTCTCCTCGTGCTTTCTCTGAGGGTGATTTGGTCTTGCCATATGACCAAGCTAACGATAAGTTAGGGGCAGGAAAATTTGAACCCATGTGGCATGGGCCCTATATTGTCAAGAGTGTATTACAAAAAGGGGCCTATGAGCGAATTGAATATGATGGTGACCCTTTGAGCAAGCCCCGCAATGGGCTGCACCTCAAAAAGTATTATGTGTGAGTCATCTTGCATGGTTACTTATGTACATAAGTGTGTTATTCATTTTTGTGCAATTTGGTTTGGTGTGTTTTTTTAACCAGCTTTCCTACTTATTATGTCTTCACCTGCTTTGAAAATGTGTGTGACTCCTTATGTTAGTTTCGTTGATCTTTCTTACTATAGTACCCAAAATTTATCATCCGTGGCATGGGCTAGTTATGACCCTCATGGTGAGTTGATTGATCTTTAAGGTATTTGCTTGGTTCAAACAACTAATAACATTTCTGAATATAACACAGCTCTTGAACTCTTGTTAGAATCCATTTCTCTTGACATTCGAGAAATGGTTGTAAACCTTGATTCACAACTTCTTGTTGTTTAGCTGAATGGGAAATATTCTATCAGAAACCCTAAGTTACTGAGAATGTATTTTGGTATTCGTCTCTTAGAAAGAAATTCTGATTTTATAACATATCATCACATTCCTAGGCATATGAATACATTAATAGATGCATTGGCTAATTATGTTTTAGACAGACATTTACGCAATATGTGAAAACATTGTATCATTGTAAATAGGAAATATAACGCATATATGTTGATTATGTTTGAGTGTAATACATCAAAATCCAAAAAATAATATATGTGTTCCAAGTACATCCATGGCTCACATGCCTCAAAACTGTAAATGTTAAATATGGACTACTTTGTGTGATGCTCGTGACAACATGTTATTGTTGATACTATGTGAGTCAATAATCGATGGACCTGATCCGACACTCCCACCGTGTGCCGCTAAAAATGGCGAGGAATGTTCTCGATCTGTGCATACTCTAGAATCCCTCTGGCCAGGCCCTCTAGATTTTGAGAAATCTCCTCTTCGTTGTCAACTCCTTCCTAGTAAGTAGTGAGCTTGAATTGCCAAGCCACTTATCTAGCTATAGGGGACATCCCCGCTAGTCTCTCTATTCCGACATATGCAATTACAAAGCCAAGATGTCACGAATACATATATGCAAAAACAATAAAAAACCAAAAACAAACAATTGTTTTGCTCAGCTCCATCAAGAATGGCATGTTAGGATCACTGCGGAAGTCAGTCCTACTATACAAACAATCCTCCACTATTATCAACGATCATCTAAGCCACACAAAGAAGGCAGGCTTGCAGTATATCTGTTGGTCCCCTCCCAATCTAGGCATCAGCTTGCTCCATCAAACCATCCTTGGATCTCATGGTAATAGGGGGTTCACCTCTGCCATCTAGTAGTGGAACAGTGTGATTCATCCTAGGAAGAAGGTTACTAGAACAAAAACATATCCAAATAGCCTCAAGCTCCCTGCTTTACATTTGGATAGTTGTTGTTTCTTGTTTACCTTCATTTCTTCCACCTAGTTGAAGAAAGTGGGCGCCATGAAGTAGACAACATATTGGAAGCACGATTTGATGGACTCATGTAGTGCTTAAGCCCCAACTACTCGATTGATGGTCAAAAGTATTACCTTCAATAGGAGATCATTTATGGTCATGATATCGATCTTGCCACTTGTATATTTCAGAGCTCCTGGGCAATTTTGGGCAAGCAACATGTTTACACTCGCCCCAATACGGCCTGCCTCCATACAGTTGGACTGTTTCCCCTCTGCTAGACAATCGAGTAATGAAATAAATTTCTAAAGTCTCCAACTCCAACTCTTGGTCATGGATCACAAATACCTCTCGTTCGATATCCCATAGACTGATTAGGTATTGCAGTAGCTCAGGTTGGGCTCGTAGGCCTAGTGTAAGAAAGAACTTGAGGAGCCCATAATTCCTTAATGCGTCAAGACAGTTTGGATCGTCCAAGGCCATTTGGTCTATTCTTTCATGCTCATGTTATGTCCAAATGAAATCACTCTAAATAAATCAACCTCCAACAATCATATATGCACTGTAGTGCTCGTTGAGTGAATTTCCAAGTCCAAGCTCAAGCTCTCCAAGCACTCCACCTCCAAGCCAAAATGAAAATCTTGTAAGCATTATCTCAGAATAAGGGTGCAAATAATTAGAGACCAACCATTTGTGAATGGAGGGGGATGAATTTATAGGTGGGGAGAGGGAGTTAGAATCTTACCAAGGATAGGGGAAGGTCCTCATCTAAAGGAGAGAGATAATAGGGATATGATCAAAGGGGAATATTGGGAGAGTTTATTGTTTTAAAAGCCTCTAGATCACGAAGCTTCTCCTCCACTTTGGGAAAGCTTGAATTTTAGGGTTCAGTGCAAGTATCCAAGCAAAAGCTGTGCTGGTAGTGCGAGCCTCATATGGTGCAACTTGCCATCAACATGAGAGGGCAGTGTCATAGTCGCACTAACCCAGAAATTAGGGTTTTGACTCTTGAGCTCATTTTTCTTAGAAAAGGCTCAAGGAAAATTTTCATTAGTTCATCAAGGAGGATCTGGACTGCATATCAAGATGGCTACAATATGTAGCTGTCAATTTTTTGGCACTCTAGGGTATGACATAGAGAAGTGCAAGAGGTGTGAAAAAATATTGTGTAACAGATGCCCCCTAAAACATGAAGGCAAAATAGGGAGTGGTGGCTGAGATGTTTTATTAGTTAGTGCAAGGACTAGAACAAACACAATTAAGAGACCTAGAAATCAAGGACACATATACATGTACATATATGATACCTCTGTCATATATATCAAAATGTGAATCCACGGTATGGATGCAAACATATGGATAGAAATAACCATGTGAAAAGATCCACTGTATGGGGAGAGCCATCCCGATAGAAATATGAAAAGATCCACGGTATGGGTGCAACCACCCGATATAGAAGGATCATCATCAACAAAGATATAAGGTCCCACAGTATCATCACAGTAATCTATATAGAGGAAACATGTAGACAATCATGAATAATACATAACTCCACACACCCTCAGTCATATCAGACAAAACTCATGGTGTTGTGCTCCATCCCAACCCAATCAAATTATAGATTCTAACATGTGAATGAATGCATCAAATTCGAACACGCTAGGAAACAACCTGATTATCGCCCAATGATGTGAACCATTAACAGGCATGAGAGAATCCACCAATAATGGAAATGGTTGTCAAGGTACGACAGTAAAATCCGTGAATGTGAAAAATGAAACTGAAGCTGAACACTTGTGAAATCATCTGCTTGAATGCCAATGACGAAAAACTTTCGTCGAATGTCAAGAACTTGCCATTAAGGCATGCAATCTGTAAGGAACTGAAAGGGAGTTCCTAAGTCATCTCCCTCGATAATGAGTTGAATTTGATAGGAAATGGCTTGTCCAAGGAGGGTCGTAATGATTCCATCATCATCAACATGAAACAAGGAATAAAGTGGAATAAACGAGTATGATCCAAGACTATGGCAAAAGGTCAGAATGCATAGGTAGTAAAATGTAGATAGGACTTCTCTTGAAGATATTGGCGACAAGGCTCTGAAGTGTGGCAACATTTGGCTCAACATAGGACTAAGGGTCATGACAACGAAGTGGAATAGTCAGATGAGAGGAAAAATGGATCACCCAAACCCAGAAATACAAGTAACTGAGTGAGGATATCCCAAACCTGACACAAGAAACATATGAGTGTCATTTTAATGAGCGACATGCTGCCTATATAAGAGATGTTTCACTTTTAGTTTTTCCCCACTATTTCTTGTGAGTACCCCAATTATTTTTAATCACAAGATTGAAGGGGATAGCATATACTTTTCATATAAGTTCATTCTTTGAATAAATCCATCCTACTAATTTTTACAAGTCCTAGGAAGGAGAAACCTAGTCTCATCATGGTGACAAGTCTTTCGTTTCTTAATTTTTACAAGTCCGACAGAAGAGTAACTCAGTGTATTTTTCATATTTATCACATGCCAAAGCCCACCATCGAAGGGCATGCCATTATGAATTCCCCACCTATTTTCCATGGTTTGTAAGATCTTTAACTCGATTTCCTTTGATGACTTGTTGTACTGGAAGGCTAGGGGATGCATTGGATGTTATTGAGGAATGTAAATGTTCTCCATTTTGGGTTTGGTCTCCCTATATGGGGTCCTAACCCTATAGAGGGCTACATTGGCACATGTAGGGCGTGTGTTGAGATCCATGGGCCTCCCACAACAGTATAAAATACTCCATGGATCCCCAGAGATGTTAAAATATTGCTTGAGATTCACCTATTTGATGAGGAAGATGCACCTAGTTCACCTTTGCCCATTCAACCCCATAGTTGTACCATGCACTTGGAAAATGATCCAGGACTTATATGATAATGTGGCATAACTTACATCATCATCTGAGGCCTTACAAATGGTCTACAGACATCTTCGACTTACTTGGAGACCCCTGAGGTCACTTGTGTGCCATCACACCCATTGGGAGCACCACAACTTTATTATGTGGAGAACAAGGGGCCAATCCCTTGTCCATTACTTTTGGAACGCCTATTCATCATTATTGTGCTTGTGGACTTCATAAGGAATCTTAGAGAGCCCAATGATGTGTATTATTGATCATTCGACCTCTTTAGAGGCTTGTTATTTTGTTTATGAGCTATTTTGGTGCGGTTGTCACCAAAAGTAAGTTATTTTCACATTATTTTTATTTTAGGGGCTAATGTAGCCTCAAGTAGTTAAATCAAACTCATTAGGAGTGTATAAATACAAATGATGAGAGTTCATTTCTCATCATCACTTGGTTTGGACTTGTATTTCTCTTGATATTTTCGTTATTCCTTCTTGGTGGATGAAATTTTGTAGCATGGATGAATTTTGATGTATGGATTGTCTTTTCTTATCTTGGAGCTTCTTGATTGGAAAGTTTATTTGGTAACATCATATTATTTTTCTCATGATATAATAATAACATGTATATTTAAAGGTGCATTTGAAACTTTATTTTTATGAGTCGATCCTAGGGGTCTAATTCATGCATGTGCGATCATGAGACACCGTGAAATCATGATTCATAGCCTTGCTATCGCACAACAATTTCATGCAAGTCTCCAAAAACGTGGTAATCATAGATGGGACCATTTCTTCAGTTGGCTTCCCCTGACTCCCTAAGGTAGAGGCCTCGACGAAGCTTTTCTTCACTTCCGTAAATGTTTCTTTCGCACATTCTAGATCAAACATAGTCTCCTTCGCTCGTGCTTTACGGACCCATTCACCTTCTTCAAGTCGCTTCCCCTTATCTTCACCAATCATTGTCCCACTCCAAATCACAATATTTACCTTAGGATCTTCCTCAAAAGGCTCATCCCTCATCATCTACAGGTTCTCAGTTGGCTGCTGAGGTTGCGCCCCTTTCTCGCATATCTTAGCCAACAATATAGGATAATTCTCTATTGCATGGTCAAAATGAGTACAATAACAGCATGACAGACGTGTCAGATTCAGGAAGTCTTGCACGTAGTGTCCTGGTCCTCCACAATTGTAACAAATAACCTGCCCTCGACCTCTACTAGGTCGTCCATCTCAGCCTCATCCACACCCCTGATACTTGCCTTGTGCTCCTCTAGTGCCTTGGTCCGGAGGCAACATTTCTTCCTGTACCCTGTATGTAGGTGTTCTATCCATCATTAATTCATAACTACGATAATTGTGCTCATCATGACCCATTGATTGACAGAAGTTGTAGAAGATCTATCGAGTTTCCAGCATCAGAGGCATTGGTCCTCCTGTTGCAACATAATTCGCGAAGACTGGGAAGTGATCTTTGTCATGCCCCTGACCTTTACATTTCAGGCACCAATTTCTTCACGCACCTCTGTCCAAACTATATTATTATTCTTTAGACTTTTTAATTCTAAGCAAAGGTACTGTAACTGCGTATGGATCTATTGAACCCCAGGTTCAGATCTTGCATTGGTGTTTCATGCAGTCTCATTGCAATCTCCAGGGCTTCTGCTTGGGTCCCAATCTTTCGTTGCGATATCGCAGACCTTAGGTGAGGCAAGAGTGAAGCCACAAGCCATTCACAGGGCTTCCCATCAGTTAGATTCATGTTAGCCTCATGGATCATACACTTCAATCTCTGATCCAAATCCCAGGGTGTCTCACCAGGCTTCATCATGATCTCTTTGAATCCCACAATTGATTTTGCTTCAGACTTAGGTCTACTGAATTCCTTATTCAACATAGTTTGGATATCTGCCAACATAGACATTGGGTTATTAGTGCAGTACTTAATTTACCACATTAGTGGGCAGTCCTAGAAAGCACTAACCAGTGTTGCTTTCTTCATTTGATCATCCATGATACCTTAAGCTTCCCATACAGCCTTCACGAGGAACCAAAACTCGTCCAGATCTTCATTTCCAGTGCCCTTAAACACATGTATATTTACGGAGTTCTCCATATTGAACGGTGGTGGAGCTAGCGCTAGTGTAGGAGAAGGCGTATGTGGTAGAGGTGAATATGGAGGTAGTGTGTGTGGATGAGGTATTAGTGGGAACCATTTCTTTACCAATTGAACAATGCTCTATGAAGATGCTTTTGTTGCTTCCTCCTCATCACTCAGAGGGGGTTCAATTAGCGGGCTATATTCAGGGTTTGTTCTCCCCTTGTTCCTGAATTTTCTTCCACTTCGCGTAGCCCCAAACATAAAGATAGCTGCATAACCTATTTTTCACACAAGAGCATCTTAATCCAAGTATTTATCGATTTTAGATACTTAACTATGCCGCTTCTTCAAGGGGCCGCGAACTTTGTCAAGAACCCTCCTATGATACGATCGAGCCAACGATCGACAATGCGCACGATCTTATCTTCAGAGGTTTCTAATCTCTGCACTGACTTCGGGGTCTGGACTATTGGACAATCAAGCCTCCACCTTCCTTGGTCGTCTACCAATTTCATAAGGAATAGAAGAATTTCTCATGTATTTCTATGTACAAGTATCTGTCCAACCACTATTCTTTCGTCAATCGCAGATTCTTGTTTTCTTGTGCTGTGAATTTGTGGATATTTCTATCCGACCAGTCTTCGATCTCTTTCTTAGTTAGATTCCAATGATGTGACATCATACATCTCATTATGTAGATCCTAGTCCCAACAACATAATCATTTGTTGGATTGATGGGCCTTGACCCAGGTTCACCGTTAAGTAGCCAAGCAAATCCCTACACTACTGGCCCTTTCTGTATCAATCTGCGGAGCGTGGACTAAAGTCTCACCCAAAGTAGTATGGGGGGATGTAGGAACAAAATTTCCACACCCTAAGATGGTTGTGATGTTGTTTTTATACCCTAACCCTTCCTTCGCGCAGACCTATAAGCCCTTTAGGGCTTATCAATGTACTTCTCTTACTTGTCCTTGAAGCCTTTGCGAAAGTCTCTGATTGTCCTTCCTGGACCTTAAATAGCCAAGTCATATGCTTACGCACCTCTATAATTATCCTTACTTCTATGTCTACTCGACTAGCTTAACTATTTGTTAACTTCAACATGCATTATGATTATTTTTACGTAAATAGATATTCTTACTTGAGTTCATATGACAAAGTAACATAGATTCGCCCATCAATATAACATTAAATCATAAACCCAATATTCAACATAACATAATTGCAACATTTGTAATAGAAGTAAAATAACTCATACACAAATATCTCCAGAATAATTCTCTTTATTGATGGTTCAGATTTCCAATATAGACTCTAACTTTCCTACACACACAGCTACAGGGGTCCACACACTCAGCTGCGAACTTCTACCCTAGGCCTCTACGCACTTAGCTGCAGATACGCCTCTACGCACTCAGTTGCAGAGCCTCTTCCTATGCTAAGACTCTTCACTCTTAGCTCTCATAGACCCATTACATTAATGACTCATTCATGATCTACTGAAGTGAACTACTAAGAGACTCTTCTAGGACTTCTTTTTATACAATCCCATGGTTCGCGAAGAATGGGTAGATCTCCAAAGCTGACATGACTTACACAAAAGAAGGGCAAAAACCATTAATGACTCTTTACATCTTCATGCTCAGAACCAACAAAATGAAGAGATGTTACATTCTTTCATACAAAATTTGGCCTTTCTTCCCCAAAACATGGGCTTTTGACCCCAAAATTGGCTCTAGGAGAACCCGTTCCAAACAGCTTACTTCATCAATGAAGTCGACCTAAATAAATGATGCTGATAAATGTCAATTCAAGGAACACGACCAGGTCTCTGCAAAAGAGGAAAGGTAAAATCAAAGGAGGTACTTATAATTTTCTATGACCTATATAATTTTATAGGTCATGATAATGATCATAGAAACAATCTACATAAATTAGAGACAGTAAAGATAAAAACCATGTCAATTGTTAGGGTTTTGAAACATGCTTATAGAATTTTGAAAATGACAAGTCTTAATGACTCTGATCAACGTAGGGTTTGTATAAAATATGTTATTTCTAACAAGACCTTGAATACCTTCAAAATATAGGGTTTTGCATCTAACTATTTTGTGTGGTTGCACAACTTTATACTTTGTAAGTGGCAGGTCTTGGTATCTAGGGTTTGTAAACCCTAGAAAAGTATGGAATGAAAGAATAAACCCTAGAAATAGAAACCCTAACTAATTTCCACTTTGAAAGGAAAAGGAACCTAGATATTGGCAGATATTATATCATGATGATGTGAAAAACTAGCTTTGATAAAAAGGGGTCCAAGAGTAAGATGGAGTCAACCTTTCTCCAGAGATAAGTATTTGACACCTTGATTATTATTAATGCTATTGTATTTATATTTTGTCTCCTTTTTCTTTCATAAGTCTTCTATTCAAAGTTACATGTCAAGGCTAAGTTCTATGTAAAGCTTGAATAAGTAGATGAAATACTTGAAGGAATGTGGCTTAGCATGAAGACTATGAAGGAAGGAGTTGTTTGACATATGTATCGAGAAGGCTATCAGATGGGAAGCAACAATAAGGAAAGATCGAGCTATAAAGGTCCTAATGATTACGATATTCAAGCCTCCTGATTAGTTCGAATTGATGATCGAAAGCTAAAGAGCGTAAAGTTGAAATCTTTTGTAGTATGAGGTAGACTATGCAAAGGATTATTGACCTCAGAGGGAGAAAGTAGCAAAATTTGACACCTTAACTTGAGGCCATTATGATTTGGAAAGGCTGATACTGATGATTTATTTTAGATGTGATTTGGCTCCCCGAAAAATCATATTGCAATAGTATATGCAAAGGATGGAAAGAAATAATTTCTTGGATCTAAACTACGTGGTTTGATCATGGAACACATAGATTCAATGGATAGCACTATTGATGACTTGGATAAGCATGAGAGAAAAATTGATATTGGAAATTTGATATGAATTTTTGAAGAATATGAGGAATAACGTTGTTATGAAGGAAGAATACATGTGTTAGAAGTTGTGGGGAAGCTCGGCTCCTTGAAGATGATAGATGAACATTTTAATAATAATTTCCGAGATCTTGAAAGGTTGAATTTTGATATGATGTGATGCTATTAAGAGCCAAGAAACCCTATCATGAAGATGAAATGTGAAATAATTTAGCTCTGTAAATTATTTGACATCTCGAAAGGTCGAATCCCAGTAATGATGATACATGAGAAAGCGGCCTTGCATCTACAACTATATATCCATGGAAGGACAAGTAGATGATGTATGCGACCAGCTAAGGGTGGTGATGATGTCTCCTTGATTGAGAGGGAGAAATAAATCTCCATTTTTTGAGGATTAAGGATCTCCTCCCTAGTTGAAAGAGAGTGATGATGGACACCATATTCTTCATATGTGTCATGCACTAGGTGATGATTAATCGCCACATGTCTAGTTTATGGCATTGGGAGGTAGAATGGAATATTGGATAAGAATCTAGTAATCATTACTCCTGGAGGATTGGGAATCCGGGATAGGAAGTAGTCACATGGAATAAAACTCTTTGACGATCTGACAACATATCCAAGGTAAGATTGTTCGATGAGGACTGATATTTTTTAAGGATTGGGAATCGAAGATAAAAATAGTTTTTGAAGGAAATACCTTGTGAAAATTCGAATGGGGCATGTGTTTTGAGAGTTTATGATGGTGTCCATGTGTATGCGTCTTATGTGATAATGAATACCTCCCTAGTTAAGAGGGAGTGTTGGAAAATGTAACTAGGTTTGGTATTCATAATGATCCATATATTTATGTCATTGTATATTTTATGTACAAGCAAATAGAAGAAAACAAATTATTATTATTATTTTTTAGTAGTTAAGAATGTTCATCACGCTTATAGGATTTGTTGAATCAAAATCCTGATTGGACTTCTTGTAAAGAAAAAGAGAAAATATGTAATGTTGGGTCAAAAATGCCGCTAGATGTCAAGTCGGCCCTACCCCAAAAGGAATGCTTATTCAAACCCCTCTAGACACTATAAATATAGCGTGATATGATCTCATTTGGACACATATAATTTTCTTGATTCGTTTTGAAAATTTGTAGAAGGAGGGTTCAAGTCTGAAATTGAAGAAGGGTTTTTGGAATTTCTGCCTTAACATATCTCTTGTTTAATATTTGTTGTTGGTCTCTTGCTATTCATGATTTCTTTTGTGTAGAAGGAGGGTTTGACTTGGAATCTAGAAGGTTGAAGTCTTGGATATCTTACTTTGATCCTCCATTGGGTGGGACATCCTTCCAAGGATAGCAGCGTCTAAGAGGCAACACATAGTGCTGCTTATTAGAGGAGAAAAATGACATATGATAACTCATAGTTATCAAAGGAAAAAACTAAGGTTGGGTCAGAATGCTCTCTAATTATTTTAATTAAGTTCATTATTTAATTCCTAAATTAAGACATGAAAATATCATTGTGATGACATGAAAAAGGGTTTTGACCCTTCTTCTATATCTACATGCTTCTATTAAAAAAAAAAAAAAATTATCGGATTATTTGATCACATGGATTTTGCTTTTATTACTATTTTTGCTTTAATTACAGGGATTATGTTTTTATTATTATTTCTTACATAGATTATGTCTTTATTAGTATTTCTGTTGGGATGACATGGATTGTGCTTTTATTGTGCTGAGATGTCAGGGATTGTGCTTTTGTTGTGAAAAAAGCTGGTGCATCTTTGTAAGAGATAATTTGAGCCGTCCGTTGCAAATATAATTGGCATCAACATCTATGAGATAAGCAGTGCTGCAATCCCAACCCTTCTCTCTTAGTAAAATTGGCTCTGTGATACCAAAGTGCAAGAGATAAAGGGTGCTGCTTATTGTTGGCTATTATTTTATTTTGGACTAGGGAATAATATATTTCGTCTCCTAGTCAGAGTGCTTGTTTTCAAAAAAGGTTTTGAGTTGTGATCGATCTCTCTCATCCATTCTTCGGTGTGTGTTTGTCATTATTATTATATTCATATAAAATTCAATTGCTCCCACTTAGTATATTTTGGATACATCTGGAATTGCATAAGAATTTGTACACCATTATAATATATAAATAGATTATAGATATATTATATGCCAAATAGATTATATATATTATATGCCAAATTCATGGTTTTTCGATTAGTTCTCCCACTGCAGCGTTCATTCTCCCAGTGCAGCAGCGTCCCTTCTCCCAGTGACATTGAATCTAAGCGCAGGGAAAAAAGGAAACCATTTAATTTCTTCTGTCAAAGGTAAGATTTTTTTTGAAATACATGTTTAATGAAAAAAGAATGTTCAGATTCATTTAATTTCTTGTATCGTCCTTCAATATATGTATGTTGTATTAAATATATTTCCTCCTATTTTTTATTTTTTTACTTTTACTATCCAGAAAAATAATTATTCTCTTTTTTATTCTCAGCTTTCAAAACCGTCAAACTCCATGTTGTGCTGGGAATGTTTGATTGATTCTGTATTTTAATTAATTGGATGAATATGCCCAATGAGTTGTAGGCTATATGCGAGTATGATGGCTTGTATTGTATAGATATATCACCATTGCTGTAGAAAAAGATACACCATAGTGCAAATGGTGCAAAGGTGAATTCAAACCTTTATATCAACTTTCAATTTATTCATTGCCTCTAATTTCATCATATCTCTATGTTCTAACCTTTGCATTCACTTATCAAGTTATCAAATTAGGGGTTAGTCCCTTTGCTTAAAATATTAAATTTAATTCAAAAAGTTTTTGTTATTTTATAGATAACCCATAGATGACCACTAAATTTTAATAATTGTTGTGTTTTTTGCAAATGATTTAAAGGCCTGAAGAAAATACAAGCATGATATGATAGATGAACTATCTACATGTCATGATAGAAGATATGAATTCATTCTGTTGTTATGACCCAAAATAAACTAGTAGTGATTTATTTTTCATCTTTATTTTGTAATTACTCTAAAAACATTATCATTATAATAAAAATATTATTTTGTTTGAAAGGGCTAGAAGCCCTTTCTCATTGCTCTTGAGGATGGACCATGGCCTTCCTCAAGGGTTTGTGTCCTTCTCTCCACCTTACCTTTTCACTTACTTATTTTAGAACTAGATACTTTTAGTTTAATAGATTGCAAACTAAAATCTTTTAATGTATAGATTGATTGATGTGTTTTTCTATTACTTGAATTTACGTGTAGAATTTTGTGGAATGATTGTTTTCTAAGTTTCATTTATATGATTGTGTTTACAATGAATTTCTAATGTCCAAAATTTGATATGCAATGTTTGTATCTTTGTGTGTTTGCAATGTGTGGGATGGCCAAGACTTGATATCTAATGTTTATATCTTTGTCTGTTTACAATGCTTTTTGTGATGTTTATTATTTGATGTGTATATTTTTGTATGTGATGACCCAAATTTGATATGCAATGTTTGTATCTATGCATGCTTACAATGTGTGGGATGACCAAGCCATGATATCTAATGTTTGTATCTTTGTGTGTTTACAATGTTTTTTGTGATGTTCATTATTTGATGTGTATATTTTTGCGTGTGATGACCAAAACTTGATGTTGAATGTTTGTATATTTGTGGGCTTACAATGTGTGGGATGGCCAAGACATGATATCTAATGTTTGTATCTTTGTGTGTTTACAATGCTTTTAGTGATGTTCATTATTTGATGTGTATATTTTTGTGTGTGATGACCAAAATTTGATATGCAATGTTTGTATCTTTGTGTGCTTACAATGTGTGGGATGGCCAAGACATGCTATCTAATGTTTGTATCATTGTGTGTTTACAATGCTTTTAGCGATATTCATTATTTGATGTGTATAGTTTTGTGTGTGATGACCAAAATTTGATATGCAATGTTTGTATCTTTGTGTGTTTACAATGTGTGGGATGGAAAAGACATGATATCTAATGTTTTTGTATCTTTGTGTGTTTACAATGATTTTTGTGATGTTCATTATTTGATGTGTATATTTTTGTGTGTGGTGGCCAAAATTTAATATGCAATGTTTGTATCTTTGTGTGTTTACAATGCTTTTTGTGATCATTATTTGATGTGTATATTTTTGTGTGTGATGACCAACATTTGATATGCAATGTTTGTATCTTTGTGTGCTTACAATGTGTGGGATGGCCAAGGCATGATATCTAATGTTTGTATCTTTGTGTGTTTACAATGCATTTTGTGATGTTCATTATTTGATGTGTATACTTTTGTGTGTGATGAGCAAAAATTGGTATTCATTGTTTGTATCTTTGTGTGCCTGCAACGTGTGGGATGACCAAGACATGATATCTAATGTTTGTATCTTTGTGTGTTTACAATGTGTGGGATGGCCAAGTCTTGATATCTAATGTTTGTATCTTTGTGTGTTTACAATGTTTTTTGTGATATTTATTATTTGATGTGTATTTGTGATCATGTATGACAATGGTTGTTGTTTGGGCTTCATTTGCATAGTTATGCGTTTACAATGGATGTGGATGACATGCTCGATATGTACTTTGAAATGTGTGTGAATTTTCTTTAGCATATGGTTTTATTTAGGGTCTACATCAACTTTGTATGTTTGGATATTTACAATCTTCTATGTATGATGATCAAAATTTGATATGCAAATGTTTGTATGTATTTATAATTTTGTGTGTGTAATAAGAAATTTGATGGGATGTTTGTATGCTTGTGTATTTGCAATGCTTTTGATGTTTGAATGTTTGTGTATTTGTAATGCTTGTGTGTTTGTATTTTTTTTGTACTTACAATCTTGTTTGTAATGATTAAAACTTGAATTGTACTCTTGATTATTTGCAATGCTTTTGATGTTTGAATAATTGTGTGTTTGTAATGTTTGTTATGTTTGCATATTTATTGTGTGTTTGTTTTTCTTTTGTGCTTACAATATTGTTTGCAATGATTAAAACTTGAATTGTACTCTTGATTGTGTGTTTGTACTCTTCATTGTATGTGTGTTGTGTACTCTTGATTGTATGCATTTTTTATTATGTGTTTGTATTCTTGATTGTATGTTTTTTTTTATTGTGTTTGTTTGAGTATTTGCAATCTTGTGTGTAATAAAATCTCAAGGAATGTTTATGTGTTTGTGTATTTATAATGTTTTCGAATGTAATGATGGAAATATGATATGATGTTTTAGTACTTGTGTATCTATATGGTTTTTAATGGAATGATGAAAATTTGATGTGATGCTTGCATATATATAATATTTTTTAATGTAATGATGATTGTTGATTGTAAATTGGTATATGCTTGGAATGTGTGAGAATGAGAAAATTTTGATATGGGATCATTTTATATTTGCAATAATATTTTTGTAATGATCAAAATTTGATGCCTATTTTCAATTTAAATTTATTGCACATGAAATCAAATGGGGGGGATTGGGAGAGTGTTGAGTGAAATAGTAATATTATAGAATCTATAAGTGAGGGGGTAGCTCAAATGAACTTTAATATATTTCTTAGGGAAATCACATAGAAGGTGGGGTTGGGAGAGTGATGAGTGAAATAGTAGTAAACCATAAATTAGGAGTGAGGGGAAGGGGCCAAATGAACTTCCATCTTCACGTGGTTGGCCTCGTTAGTAGAGAATTTATATCACAAAATTCTCAAAGCCAAGAGAAGTTCCTTCTAAATATAAAGAAACTATTATTTATATACTTGTATTTATCAAATTTTAAATAATAATAAATTCCCAATTTTAAATAATCAATATAATTTTCCCTTATATCTATAATTAGCCTCATCATTTATTTGAAAATATCTAAACTATTTGTATTATCCAACATATCGATATATAAAATAATTT
>APFE030188291.1:0-14500 GCA_000404065.3 Pinus taeda | reverse complement strand
TGAGGGTTAAATGTTGATTTGTGTACAACTCCCTTTGGTGGTTTTATTGTCAATTCTGGTACAATAGGTGGAATATTTTCAGATGAAGTCGAAGTCGAAGGATTAGGTTGATCAGTTGCCTGATTATTCGATGATGACGATGGATTTCCATAATCTTTGTTTATTACTGACACCAAATATTCATTTTGTGGCTTTGTGATGGATAACATGAGTACTTGAATTGTGGAAGCATGGTTTGTTGCAACCAAATGTGTCTCCAGGTTTTGAAACGGATTAGTCAACATTGCAGATGTGTTTGAAGTCTTTAAAAGTTTAGAGACCTCTGAGCGATGTGGGAAATCTCTTGTAAAATGCTCATCATTACAGATTAGACATGGCTAACAAGGCTTCCTTGCCAAAGTAGAGGAATCAGATGATTTCTCTTGAGGGGAATTATCTTGTTTCTTTTTGTTTTTCCCCTTTTTCTTGCCTCCTGGTTGCTTTAGATTTTTTCCCTTGTCAGATGACACGACATTAATTTCGGAAGCAAGAGTATTTTCTGTTGCATTGGTAGTTTGATTGGTAATGGAAAGAGTTTGACCAGATGGTCTTCTTGCCATTTGCATGCTTGAAGAACTGATCACACCATCGCTAGCATGAGAGTCCTTACTTGATTGTGGAGGAGGAGGAACAACGAAAGCTTGTCGGGGTGCATTGGGAGTTTTTTAATAGAGCGTGCTAGATTGTGTGTAAATCAAATCCAAGCATTGGACATGAGCAATTACTTTCTCTTCTGTGACAACTCCACCTTTTTCCACATCCTCGGTGCTTGATGGAAACATGGATTTTAGGAACCACTCAGCCAAAAGCTAATCGGGAACATATTTCTTAAGCATTCGACGACGATGCCACCACTCATGAATATGATCTGATATATGGGTAGCAGTAGTCTTTTTAAAGTTGGTTAGGAGTTCCATTCCAGTCTTGTATCTGATAGGTAATTGGAAGTGGGTCAGAAATGTAGTGGCTAAAGTCATAAAGTTGTCGAAATAAGCTCTTGGTAACTCAATGTACCATTTAGCAGCCGGACCAGTAAGTGTTCTCTGGAAAAGATAGAGTCTAAGTGAATCATCGTTTAAGGAGTTTGATGAACAACAGAAATGAAAGGTCATGACATGATTTTATGGGTCTTATCCAGAATTTCCATTGAATTTTGGAATGTCAGGCGATAACTTATGTGGAATTATTGGCCACCAAGGTGCATATAAGATTGGATCATTAGTGAGCCGATTTAAATCTAATAATTCTAAAGTTGCTACAAATGGCAAATAATGATTCAATTCAGGTTGAGCATAACCAAGATATGATGGAATTGCCTGAGCAATAGGTCTTTGCATACCAATATAGGGCATCTTCATTTGGTAACCTTGGTAAGGTTGTTATTGAACAAATCTGACATAAAGTGGTGGTTGATAACCAGGTTGAGTTTGTGGTTGTCTATAACCTGCAATGCCTTGTTGACCAGGACCTTGGTAAGCTTGATATTGTCAAAACCTAGGTTGAGCCTATTGGGCAAGTCCAAATTAGGGTTGGAATTGTTGGAATTGGGGTTGTTGAAATTGAGGTTGTGACGGTTGTTGTTGTTGGTACAACTTTTGTTATTTTAATGGTTGTTGTTTCCCAACAGTGAAAGTTTGGCCATGTTGTGAATAAACTATAACAGTGTAGGCTTGGGTCAATCTAGATAAGGGTATACTAACTTGAGGTTGTTGTTGAACCCTGGAAACAAGTGGTTGTTGTACAACAACCTGAGAAACATGAACTTCTTGACCAAAAACTCGTGTTTCCCAGGTAGAAGGAACAGTTTGTACTGGTTGAGATACAACAATTTGAACTTGTGATTGTGGTAAAATAGTAACAACAGGTGTAGTAGGAATAGCTGACATAGTTTGCATTGGTTTTTTTGGATACACAAGCCTTGGTTGAACTGGCATTGTTGGTTGCCATTGAAAAATTATAATTCTAGGTTGACTTGAATACTGTAGGATATTACCATATGACGGTCCTTCGGAATAAGGAGGATTAAGCATATTTCTCTCCATATGGTGGCAATCCAATATTTAATGGATACATAGGTCTTTGTTGACTGGATTTCCCAGCTTCATATTGATATGCATGATCAAACTGTTGAGTTCCTGTTACAGAAGAACCAGGTAGAATTCCGGTTGAGGACATGGGTGATGACCAGGGTGTAGAAGGAACCCCTAAGTGGGTTCTCGATAAAGATTGATAACCAACTGGGATGGACCTTTCACCATCTAGGTGTGACTCAGGTGTGGTAGAAAACATTGAAGAGGTTGCAACAAAAGATTCTTCCGCAGCTTCATCAGATGATATAGTGTGGGAAGTTGACAATTTTTCAGCCATAGTTTACTGACCCAAAATTTGTCCTAAAGAATTGATGGGTACTTGAAAATAAACAGGATCAAACAAAGTGGTAAAATGAGGATTATGAGGGTAAATATAAAGCCCAACTCCAAAGTGGAATGGGGTTCTAGGTGTAGAATCTTCTTTCGATTCTTCCTCTATAGCAACCTGGTGGAAAAACTTCACTGTCTTGTCCGTAAAAGATTTTTGGTGTTGATAAAGTTGAAGTTTCAGTAGTTATTGATGTCTAAGGGGTAACCGGTTGATTCTCTTTCGGTAAATTAACAACTTATGAATGTTCAAATTCGAAGTCCAGATATCTGGGTAAATGAACAACAGTTTCAGAAAGAATTTCCTGAACAACTTCTGGTTCAGATGTAACTTCTGTTTGAACTGTGATAGGTTCTGGATTAACTTTTGGTTGAATTGTGATAGGTTTTGGATTAAATTTTGGTTGAACTGACTCAAATTCATAAGTAATTTCTTTTTGAGCAACTTCAAGTTGAGGATCAACTTGTTGTTGAACAACCTCGGTTACTATTTCACTAGGATCAGTGCTAATGTCCTTAGGTAATTGTGAAACTTCTCCTTTAGAAATAGATGTACCAAAAATGGTTGGAGTAACCGGAGTCTCAGCACTTACCAAAATAAATGATTCAGGTAATTCAAATGAAGAACAAGGAGTTCTTGATGTACTTGACTCAGTTAAGTGAGATGCTTTAACCGAATAGGTGTAGCTTTAGGCGGGAAAGGTGATTTGCTCACTTTTCTCTGTGAACGACGGGGTAAGGGTTGATGTTCCTCCACAATTGATGATTAATTTTATTATCAAAAAAGAAATAAACAAAAAGGGGTAAACTAGGGAAAAGTTTTACCAAGAAACTGTGAACTGTAGAATACCTTCTGGCAAACCAAGAAGTACAGGCAGGCAATCTCCCCGAATGCTGTGTTTGGTGTATCACAATGTACAAGGCGGCCGACTCGGTTACTTAAGGATGGATACCAACCTAGATTTGTCCTCCCATATATAACCGAAGGTACATGGAGGCCCATTCTATATAAGCGCTATCTAATGCAAAATCGCACAGTGAGAGCATTCCCATATACTTTACATACTGTAACACCGCCCTATATACTTAAAGGTATGTGGATGAGCTACAATATACTCATGTACGTAGAATGAGGTATCACACTAGGGATTTATTCTAGACAAGTTAGCGACAACTGCTTTGTTTTATGACGCTGGAACACATCTCTAGCCTAGAACCACTAAATGTTCTCTTTAATAACAATGCTCCATTAGGTAAATTGATGTTAATTTTAAGTTGATATTGCTTAGGAATTTTCCTTCCAAGTTCACCATGTGATGTATTCTGAAATTCCTAGGAATGCAACTATCATGATAAGCATTCTTTCCCTTCAATTTAATGATGAAAATCCTAGCTACTTAGGGATAGAGCAATCAGATTCCTTTCGATCAAAGAGCAAAGAGCACAATCTAAAAGCAATTTCCCTACACTATTCCTATGAACACACACAAACTTTTTGAATGCAACATGCATGTATTTATTTTCAATTTCCTTAATGTGAATATGAATAAAAAAGAAATATGCACATACAATCAATCAATCTTTCATAAGAACGAAGACTTTTACGACAGTTCTAATCAAGAAGCGAAGAATTTACGACACTTTCTTTCAAATGAAGATTAATCAACTATATTATAACTTTGACTATTCATCGATAATGACACAGAAAAAATTAAGAAACATTAATCAATCAAATCAAATTTAGGCTAGACCAGGTGATAGAAACTTATTGTTTGAGACATAACATTCGTTGATCAATCAACAAACAAGAAAATAGAGAAAAGTTGGCAAAAACACTTTCTAAAGGTGGGAAACTGATCCTAGGAGGATCAACACAGCCTAGAGTGGGAGACAGTGCACTTCAGAGCACTGTCCCTAAGACACGGATGCTCTGTAGTGCACTGTGTCCCTCACAAGCCTGCATTGGTGACAATAAGCCATTTCAAGAGGCAATTTGACACAGTTTTGACCAAATTTTCAATGTAAAGAGCCGAATTACAATCTATGAACAAAAATAATGTCTACAAGGATGTCTTAGGAGGTGGATAAGCTACTAGAAAAGAGGATCTTCCCCAGCGGAGTTGCCAATTTATTTTGGAGAATTTGGTATCTATGGATAAATACTAATTCCCTAGATAAGTAGTTGTATCTAGAACAATAGTTTAAAGTGTTTTAGACTTTTCCTATAAGCAATAGATAAGATGAGAAGATGAGAAGACCTACTTGTAGTTCCACTTTCCTCTCATCTCCCTTGTATTGATCCTGTTGCTCCTTCCCATACTTAATACGCTCAAGAATTACCCTATAAACACAACAGAAAACAAAGAACCGATCAAAGCATATGATCTATTGCATATAAGTGAAAGGAATCAGATACAATTCACACATATAAGCATTATGAAACAATACAAACATATGGGAAAAAGGTTCAAACACTTTATTAGATAGAAGAAGGAATTCCAACCATTGGTGTCTGATTCAAAGCTATTTCTCTAGCTTGGATCCCATCCACATCACATCAAAAGCATGACAAACTTGTAGCATTACAATACTTGCTTCAAAGCCAAATCTCATAGTAGCATTATCTCCTTGCAATTCAACATAATCCAGCACCTGATCACTTATATGAGTGGTCAATTTATAGGAAGAGGAAGGAGGTTTTGTCATAAATGGTGGCATTGAATGGCCTTCCATACTTAGAATTAGTTCCATGGAGAAAGGGATGAAAGAATAGGTTGCACCTTAACTCATTCCTCATCCATTTTTGAGCTCATAGGAGTTGATAAGTGAGGGACCCTTCTAGATGAGTCCAAAAGATAAGAATATTCCCCAAACCCTATGTGAATTTCGCTCATTCTCACCCAATACAGGTGAAAGGAAGCCTAAGTGCTCTATAGAGCACCCTGGCAATGAACTCAACTGCTCTTCAGTGCACCTTTATATGGTCTTACCTATGCTGGTCCCTCTAAAGGCTATTTCTAGATGTCTTTGAGTCATGAAACTATCTAGGAAGGAGGCATTCAAAGGGGTGACTTGTTTAGGGAATGAAGCAACTGAAATTAGGGTTTTATTAGCCCTAAAAAATTGATCTGAATGTTGGGATTTGATGTTCCCAAATGGAACTGTAACACTTAGAAATTTGTGTGAAGGCAGATCTAGGTCATAAAAATACATCACACTAATATTTGGATGTGGAAACTTGGTTCCAGTATCCCCCCATACTGCTTCGGATGAGACTTCAGTCTGCACTACATGGATTGATGCCAAAATGGGTAGTAGTGTATGGTTTTGTTTGGCGCAACTAACTCTGAACCTGGGTCATGACCCACTAAGCTAATAATGACCCCCATGGTATCATTTCAAAGCGAAGGAAAAGCATTAATGCCTCAGCCTATGATCATGAATACATGCTATAAGTTGAGTGGAAATATAACTTTGGTTCCTAGCCTATTAATATAGAAATGGAAATTGAGACTCCAACAACAAAGGACAAGGCACAAAGGAGAAATGTAGATGATAACGGAGATGTGGAAATGGAAGATGTTCACTCCAGCATACCCAAGAAGTAGCGGATGAAGAAATTGAAACCAAGTTGACCAAGACAAAGCTAGATCAACCAATCTTCTAGATGACCTTAGAATACCCACTTCAAGCTTTTCCCCCTTCATATATAGAGGTAGACCTTTTGAGTTATGTTATAAGCTCAACAATGACATAATCTAGTTGGGCTATAGGGAAGGTGATAGAGGAAAGTAACAAGAAGGTCAAAGAAGAGATGCAATAACAATTGGCATCACATTCAGTCCCCTATCAAACCATATTCCTGGTTGCTATGGACCTGGAGAAGAACCAAATGAAGTTTTCATTACACCACCCCTTAGCACAATCCCTCCCATTAGGCTTATAGTTTAGGATATGGATGTATCTCTGGACCTGAAAAGTGTCCCTTTGTTGGAAAAAATCAACTTTTATAGGAAGGTGGGAGAGATGTGATATAGTGAATTAAGGCAGAATGTTATGACCATCAAAAAATATGAAAAGCTATTGGATAAGGCTACAATGAAGATAAAACAAGATAGAGATAACTATAGAACTTTTAATTTACAAAATGAGAGCTTCAAATAATTGATTGTAAAGCTAGGATTTAACCCATAAGACAAAGCTGTTGTAGAAACTCTTATCCAGAGTTCACATGCTAAGATCTAAGAATTGAGGCATAATATTAAGATGATTTCTAGTGAACAAGTGCAATCCAAAGAAATAATAGAGGTGGAGGAAGAAAAGATATTTTATCTGAGGAGCTCATAGATCAGAACAATGAAGTGGTGGCCCTCAAGAAATAGATAGCATAGCTCCAACACAGAATTAACTCTCATATTTGTACAATGGTTATGCGAGATAATCCTCAGAATCCCACTAAGCAGATCACTAAGACCCTCACTAAGTTGTAACTCCAAGAAGGAGAAATCAAGAAAGTACAGTCAGTTTTAGATATTGGCATGCATACACTTGTAAAAAAGGAGAAATATTTGGAGACTACGAAGAAAAATGCATAACTAATCAGTAAATATCTACACACAACCAACCAAGAAATTAATGAACTAAAAGATAGGCTGTAAGGTAACATGTCCCTTCTCCAAGCCAAACAACTGATATGGGATGAAATAATAATAGAGGTGAAGAATACATTAGGGGACTTTTGAGGTCTAAAATGGGCCTCCTAAAGAAATTATAAAATAATAGTGGAAATAATAAAATAATATTAGATTACATCATCAAATTTTAGAGGGAAAAAAGAAAAAACTATTTTTTCAACTCCTATTTTGAACTTATGTCCCTATGGTTTACTCAAATTTTGAGTGGAAACACTCATTGGATGAAAAATTTTATTCTTCATCCAAGGAGTACCCATGTTTCATACTTTCGATGGACCTTGCTACGCAAAAATGAGAAATACATGAAAAACGTGATTGCAATCACTTTTTTTCATGTATTTCTCATATTTCATGTAGTAAGGCCAATCGAAAGTATGCAACATGGGTACTCCTTAGACGATGAATTAAATTTTGCATCCAAAGAGTACCCCCTCTCGAAATTTTAGTAAAATCTTATGGAGATAAGTTGAAAATACGAGTTGAAAAAGTAGTTTTATTATTTTATTATTTTTTAATCTTTTTACTTTTTTACTCCAAAAAGGGTGAATCATCCCCCATGGTTGATATGATAATCTTGAATCCTATTGGTTCTTATAAAGTTTATTTTGGTTGTACATTTTTCTTAGGAGGCCCATTTTAGACCTCAAAATTCCCCTAATGAATAGGAGTATGACCCTTATGGAAAAGAAAAAATTTGCAACCAAGGACTATGAGTTCTTTTTCCTATCTACCAAGGAGGAGGATGAAAGAAATGATGGGATAACTAAAATATTAATTCAATATGTAAATGAACAACCACACAGTGAGTTGAGGTCCATTGACGTCTAACTGCAATCTTGGAGGTCTTCAAGATTATCCAAAGGGAAGCAGCTAGAGCCATGAACGAGGAATGTGTGGAAAAGGTGTTAAAGGATGTTACTGCATTTAACTCAGAGTTCGAGCAGAGGATTAGAGCTAGACTGCCCAACTGTTGGGACCTCATAGGAGTATTGATCCCATGGGAGTACTACAGTCAAATTCTAGTAAAGGCTAAGGGCAGAGTTGATTCCTCCCATGAGAATACCTCCTCCTTAAAGGGTAAGACAATAGTGAACTATTTAAGGAGAGATTTCCAACTATTATGGCCGGTGAGGACCTTATTTCACATAGGGCCAAATTGTGTAGGGCTCACAGGTCTTAAGATAACCTATTAAAGTTTTATTTGCTCTCCTCTATCTATCCCAACAATGTTATAGAAATGTGACCAACTCATCAACCCTCCAAAACTTTGGATCATCGACCCAACAACTCTTCCTCCAGAACCTTGCCAAAGGAGAGGAATCTTTTTCTGATCATGCAATCATGACACTTTGTTGTTTTATGTTTTTGTAAATATTCCATTTCAAGAAATGAACTCAAATTAGTTATCTTTTAGTTAGTATAGCCATGAAAGTAGCACACTCACACCATTTTTGTTATGTTGAATCATTAGGAGATCATAAAGAATGTTTTTTAAGAGGGTACTCATCCTGAGACCCTATAAAAACTATTTATGATACATTTTGAAGGGTTTTGAATTTGTGTTTTAAAGGGAATCTAGAACTGTTAATGGAGAAAGGAAAAAAGTATGCTCTATCTACAGATTAATAAACAGATTTGGTGATTCTGCTTGCATAAGGATATAGTATGTATTATCTTCTGTTTTCATTCCATTTATCTTTTCTTTCTTCTCAGATACATGTAATAGTAGCTACTGGGTGTAGTTTTATGAAATACTGGATTCATCTATGTCTAATGTTGATATGAGATGCCTATGACTAATATCTGACGTCCTTAATATCCACTCCATGTAATATGAAATATCATTCAATGTTTCATTTCTTCATTTCTTACCAATCTCCTATGCATGGGATTCTATTCTAAGCCCTGTGTATTTGATTTCTTTTCTACATATTCATCTTTCACACTTGCTACAATGACCAACGAACTATATGCTTATGTAAGTTAGCTACCAGAACTTGACATTAAGTCTTGAATGAGTTTTCTTCGATATCAATTGCATCTACCCTCTTAAAAGAGATTCTAAACCAATTCTATTTAAAAAAATGTGTTCAATGTTGAATGTAAGTGAATTATTTCAACAAATTTTACAAACACTATTTTAAGATGTCCTAGGAACTGTTAACATGGGGGTTGTCTCTAGGAGCTACAACATCTTTTGGCACTGTTGTCAGGGATCGAATAAGAATATTTTCCCTGGGTATGGAACTTGTACACCCCTTGGTTAGGTGAGAAAAATGGGGTGTGGGTTGAATATATCTCACCTCAGTGACTCCATTGTTTAAATTTTCGTTTGATCGCCATGGATTTCAAAAGGCCTCATACTCATTTTTACATTTCTCAGCATAAAACTCCCCCTATATTCCCTAAAAAAATTATATCCATGAGAGTTTGGAAAGAGATAAATCCCATTACTCCAGATCGTGTGATCTCATTTCCTGAAGTGTCGACTTCAATCTCTCAAAAGGTTGAGATAAACTACTCTAAGTCCTCTTCCAAAGTATTGGAATATTTAGAAGAATGTTTCCCATTGTTTAGCTCATATTCTGCAAGAGTCAAATCTGAAGAAGCTTATGTCAGTTCACTTCATTTCACATTCCATACCTTCCCAGAATTTGAAAAATTCAAAGATATCCTATTACTAGTTCGAATCATAGAACTGGTAACATTCCATCTCAACTACATTTAGCCACAATCCATATAGCTCGTGAACTAGGCCCTGTGGTAAATATTCTAACACCTCCATTGAAAAATGTGGTTGTCCTAGTTTTGTACTTAATAAATATTCTCCACTCAACTTACAACAACCTATGAATGGGATGCCATAGTATTTCCTTAAACTCATGCCAAGGTTCACTAGAGAGGATGATATTTCAACCCAAAAGCATATAGAAACGTTCTATGGATTTGCTGAGAATTTGAAAGTAGAACATTTGAATGTAGTCCTAAGACTCCTTGTTCAGTCTTTGGATGGAGAGGCCAGGAAATGGTTCAATAATATACCAAATTCTTCAATTAATACCTGGGTGGCAATGGAGAACTCCATGCAAAAATGGGGGGAAAAAGGGACCATGGGTATATCCTTACATAATTCAATGCAATTAAGAAAAAACATAATGAGGATGTCTCAGAATTTATAAAAAGGTTTAATAAATGATATAATTCTCTTCCTTTCAAAATTAAATGTCCATAGGTTGCTGCCAAAGTGGTTTTTGCTGGAGCCTTTGAATGAGAGTTTGGCTTTACCCTCAAAGAAAGAAATTTTCGTACTCTAGATCAAATCCAAACAAATTCCCTAGAAGTTGAAGCAAATTTCACCTCCATGGGAAAATGGAAAGGGAAGGTTGAATATGGTGATAGGAGGACGGGAAAGGAAGAAGCTAGTTATTTAGTCCATTTAAAGGAAACCCAAAAACATATGTTAGATGAGATGAACAAGCTGATAAGGATTTTGTCTAACGAATGTGTAAAACTAGAGTTGGAGAAAAAAAAACCCCCTCAACAAAGTCAACTAGCTCCTAACAAAAATTTTAACCTGCAATACAGGAGGCCACCCTTGCATCTCTTGCAAAGGGATAGAAATGATCAACATGATCATATTCATGCTCCTTTATATTTAAAATATGATCTTGAGGAGAATTTTCAAGAAACCATAGAATTTCTTAAAAGCCAATTGTCTTCTCTCTCATAGGGAGAAAATGAAATAGAAGCACATGAGAGAGAAGGGGATGATTTGGATTCCCCACTGGATGATAATGGGATAAATAGTTATTGCAAACAATTTGTTGTGTTCATGCAAGCCCATTTACATAGGAAATATGATCTCAGGTCATCTAGGAAAAGGGCTAGGGTGCAATATTATAATGAATAAACTCTTCACCCAAGTCCTCCTAACCCAACAGATAAAGGGAAGAAATCACTCAACCTTGTCTCACCAACCAAAAAGAATCCTCCAATCCCATTCCCAATGAGTATCGAGCCTCCAAAATGGAGAAATTTACATTGCAAATAAAGCCATTCTACAATGAGATCAAAGAACCTACCGAGTATGTTAAAATTGATAGGAATCCATCTACCTTCAATCTTCAAAAGGAGCTAGAGAAAGTTAAGATAATTGTCCCTTTCACCGAATTATTAAAACAACCTAGTTATAAATATCAAGTGTCCAAGTTTATGAGTTCACCCACCACTACCCCCCTTCAAAATGACTTAACCTACAAGAAGAAAGGCCTATGGTTTTATTTGGACCACATGTGGAGGTGCAGGACCCTTCCACTCCCCCATTCTATGTCACCTTGGTGATTCATGATCTTCTACTACATACCTGTATGCTTGACTCAAGAGCATCTCATAAATTAATGCCATTACCTGTGATGGAAAAAATGGGATTACAGATAACAAAACCATACAAAGATCTATATTCCTTTGATTCCAAAGAGTAAAGTGCCTGGGTATGGTCAAGGATGTAATGGTCAATTTGGCTCAAATCCAAGTAAAAAGTGTAGTAATGGATATTGTGATGGTTGACATCCATACAAGATTTGGTATTCTTTTGTCCAGATCATGGGAAATGAAAATTGGGGGTCAATTAAACTATACCTAACATATGCTAGCATTCTAGTGTTTTGTGGAGAGGATCTTTGATTAAACAGGGAATGCATATTTGTGATGATAGTGAAAAAGGAAGAGTTTTCAAACAATGCCCTTGTGTATGGTAAGGAGAAAGATTGGCTTGTCTGTTATTAGAAGAAGATGATGAAATCATGGGAGATACCTAGTTGGAATTTTCTATCCAGCTGGGTAAAAAACTATCTGAACATGGCCAGGTATGGAAATCATATTTTGATGGTGCTTACTCTATGGAAGGAAATGGAGCAAGCATATTGTTGGTATCCCTAGAAGGTAATTTTATCCCTTTTCTTTCAAACTAGAATTTGAGGCCACAAACAATGTAGCTGAATATGAAGCATTGTTGTTGGGGATGCAAGTGGACAAAAACCTTAACAGTGGTTGCTTGACTATGTTTGGGGAATCAGAATTGGTGGTGAATCAATTAAAAAATCAATGTCAAACCAAACACCCAAGATTGAAGTATTACATGAATGAAGTATGTGATTTCATTGAAAACCTTTTTTTAGCATTCAATATTTAGTTCTTGCCCAAGGAACGAAATATGATCGATGACTCTTTGGAAATCGCTACTAGTGATTTCAAACCCCCTCAAAAGCCCTTGATCAGATACAAAGTTGAGGTCGAGTGCAGGCCTTCGGTACAAATGATGTGAAGTACTAGAAGTTGTTTGAGGATGAAGAACATATCAAACAATTTATGGAGGTTATTGTGGAATTATCAAACTCAGTGATTGATCAGGAGGATGAGAAGATAACATATGAACAACAAGACGATTGGGAGGAATCTATTGTTGGCCACAAAATCTTGCAATTAAAGGGAAATACCATCCCTAGATGGTTGGTTCCATTGAAAAGGTTGTTTAACTCAAATGATGTGGCTGCCAAGCCAACTAAACAAGAGCTTGAGGAAGATGTGGAAAATTGTAACATTGGCATAGATGAAGATCCTAGAGTCACCAATTTAGCTAAAAGAGTCCCAAAAGAATACAAAAAAAATATATCTTGAACTTTCTAAGAAGTATATGGATGTGTTTGCTTGGTAATATGATGATTTGAATACTTCTGACACTAGTGTCATACAACACAAAATTCCTTTAAAAGATGGAGTGAAGCCATATAAGCAGAAGTTCAGGAAAATTAATCCTCTATTACTCCCATCAATTAAAAAGGAGGTGAAGAAACTATTACAGGCTAAGATTATTGTGCCTTTGAGGTATTTAGATTGGGTAGCAAATTTAGTCCCTGTCAAAAAGAAAAATGGGGAAATAAGGCTATGTGTAGATTTTGGAAATTTGAATACTGCCTCGCTAAAAGATAACTACCCCTTGCATAAAATAGATTATATTCTATAGAAAGTAGTAGGGTCTGCTGAATGTCCATGATGGATGTCTTCTTTGGATACAATCAGGTCAATGTACATCTTGAGGAGCAAAAGAAAACAACTTTTACTACACCTTGGGGAACATTTATGTATGTTAGAATGCCTTTTGGCCTCATAAATGCTAGAGCTACTTTCCAAAGAGCAATTGATATATAATTTGTTGGAGAATAAGATAAATTCATAGTGATTTACCTAGATCACATAATTGTTTTCTCTAAATTAGATGAAGAACCCCTCAAACACCTACAACTCACTTTTGCAAAACGCAAAAGGTATCGCCTATCCTTAAACCCCAAGAAATCACAATTTTCTTTAAGTGAAGGGAAGATATTGGGCCACATTGTGGCAAGGAAAGGAGTGAATATTGACCCCAAAAGGGTGGAGGCTATTAGAAATATTCCATTACCAAGGAATACGAGAGAAATTCAGGTTTTCTTTTGAAGAATATTTTTTCTAAGAATATTTATACCAAACTATGCTGAAATTATCAAAGAAGTCATAAAAATGTTAAATAAGGATAGGGAGATCAAGTGGGATATTTAAGCTTGAGATTCATTCTACAGAATCAAAAAGGATTTTGCAGAAGCCCAGTTTTAGCTAGACCAGATTATCAGAGGAAATTCTTCATTTTCTCTTTTGCCTCTCCTGACACGGTGGTTATTGTTTTATTAAAGAAAAATAGTGAAGGACAGGATAAACCAATTTCATTTTTCAATTAGTTGTTCTTAGATGCATAGTTGAAATACAATATTTTATAAAAGCAGGTCTACATCATGGTCAAGGCTATGAATTCTTTTCGAATTTATGTCTTGCAATCCAATGTAGTTTCTTATGCCCCTACAACTATTGTGAAATATATTCTCATGCAGGGTGACAATGGAGGAAAGAGAGGAAAATTGATTACAAAGATTCTAGAATATGATATGTATATCAAACCCACCAAGTTGATCAAGGGGTATGGATTAGCTAAAATATTGTTTGAGGCCAACTGTCAGGCCTTGGGAATAATCTGTTGGTAAATAAGGAAGGAGAAAGTAAAGGACAAGAGGAACAAAAGAATATTATGATCTCAACACAAAAAATCCAGATGAAGTACCTACTCTCACTTTGGAATAAATATGCTTTACATTATTTAATTTTTCTTAAGTTCCGATTGAATTTCGAGAAATTTAAATATAGGGCCTTGACGCTACACGCTTAGAAGTTTATTATCGAAAACAACTAGTTGTATTGGAAGGACCCAATGGGGATTTTTCTATTATGTTTGGTAGAAGAGGAGATTCATAATATGATTGATGA
>APFE030188270.1:51037-106002 GCA_000404065.3 Pinus taeda | reverse complement strand
TTTGACTTGTTGGTCTGCTTTCCCTTTATGCAGTCCACACAAGTCTCAAAATCAGTAAAATCCAGAGTATTAAGTACCCCTTCATTTACCAATCTTTTAATTCTTTCTATGGAGATATGACCTAGTCTCCGGTGCCATAATTTAGAGGAATCTTCTTTAATAACACATCTTTTAGTTCCAGTGTGAACATGCATTGAATCATAAGTGACATTGTTTTGTAAATTAATGCAGTAAAGACCATTAGACAAGATACCATTTCCAACATAATCAAATTTATAAAATAGACGGAAATCTTTTTCTAAAAAATTTAAGGAATATCCAAAAGGTACAAGCCTTGAAACTGAAATCAAGTTTCTAGAAAAACTTGGAACATAAAAGGTCTTTTCTAATTCTAAAACAAAGCCACTACTTAAAGTTAAATAACATGTTCCTATAGCTTCCACATGTGAGCCCATCTTGTTTCCTGATAAGATGCTTTGCTCACTTCCCATTGGTTTCTTTAGGTTTTCCAAACCCTGCAAGGAATTCGAAATGTGAATTGTTGATCCAGAATCAATCCACCATGTGTTAATATTAACATTAACCATATTAGATTCATAACAAACAAATGAGATCAAATTACCTTTGTCTTCAAGACATTTCTGAAATTTGACGCATTCCTTCTTTAGGTGTCCCTTCTTTTTATAGAAGAAACACTTGGAATCCTACTTGATACCGGCTTGGGGAGGTAATTTACCTTTCCCTTTCCGATTGGCTTGATATTTTCCCTTTCCACGCGTTGTCACCATTGCACTCTCTCCCAGTTCCATCACCAGTCTCTCTTCCTCTTGAACACACATGGTCATGAGTTCATTAATTGACCATTTATCCTTATGTGTGTTGTATGAGATTTTGAAAAGTCCATATTGGTGCGGAAGGGTGTTCAGGATGTAGTGCACTAGGAAGGACTCTGATATATCAACCTCGAGTTTCTTCAATTGAGCCACAGTGTCCCTCATCTGCATGATGTGCTCGCGCACACCTTTCACACTGGTGAGCCTTAGGGATGAGAACTTCATGATTAGGGTGCTTTCTAGTGCCTTGTCAGAAGTGACGAATTGATCGTCAATGGCCTTCAACAAGTCTCGGACCTTTTCATACTAATCAACGGAACCACGAATACCAGCTGAAATTTTAGTCTTAATGAACATCATGCTTAGACGATTGGATCGCTCCCATCGTTCATAAAGCGTGATGTCCACTGCAATACTGGTATTAGTGAGTGTCGGTGGTTCATCTTTCCTAATAGCATAATCTATGTCCATCCACCCAAAATGAAGGAGAATCCTCTCCTTCCAAACCTTATAGTTATCTCCCTTAAGTTCGGGAATGTCACAACGAATTTCAGAGAAATTTGCAGGTTGTACTACTGCATCAAAATTAAAAATCACATGCTTATGTTAAAATTTGAGGCTTAATAAAATTTCATGTTTTACCAATGTAAATCATGCTCAAAATTGAATCTAATGACATAAAAATTGCCTGTGGGCTAAATTTTTTAATTCAAGCAGATTCAATTATTCATTGTTTTGAACTTTATGATAAAACTATTAATTCATAACTCGTGTGGGTAGGTTATGAAATTTTATCCTAATTAATTACATAAATATAATAAAAATTCCCGTGGGATAATATTATATTTTGTCTAATTAATTACAATTTAATGTCTAAATAATATTTATGTGATCTAACCAATCAAAATATATAATTTTATTTAATTAAAGATGCTGTGGCTATTTTCTAATTAATTAAAATTATATAGATCACTAGACATTATTCTTTACATAAATGGCATAAACAAAATTTTAACCAGTAAAAATAATGTTTACTGAAAGGAGTAAGTCAAATTGACATTTTAAATAAAATCCATATAACGTAAATGACTGCCAAGCGATTGTTCAATTTATAAACAAAACCCGAAGATTGACTGAAGCAGCATTGATCTACTTTGCACTTGCATAGCAAATGCAGTTCGAAGGCTAGCTGGATTGACTTCAGGCTTCATCCTTAAGTTTATTAATCAAAAATATATATATATATATATATATATATATATATATATATATATATATCTATATATATATATATATATATATATATATATATATATATATATATATAATTACTTTCATCACAATCTTTTACTTTCCTAAAATGGTATGTATTTGCATAAAATTGTGTGAAAAAGTATAGGTTTAGAAATCAAACGACAAATCTATATGTGCTTATGAGAAATATTGGTATTAGAGCAAGGTTTATCTCTGCCTTGATGTGTTCTGCATATCTCATGTTGTTATGTGATCGACTTCTCGATTCCCTCTACCTTACAATTGCCACGTATCTTACCTTCATCTTGGCCTTGGGAAACTGTTAGCCTTTCTGTTTCCTCAGAAGTTTTTGAGCTATTACTGATATTTACACTTTATTTACAAGTTGAACATTGAAAACAATGTAGTAGAATCAATTCTAACTCAGGAATGTAGTTTAGGGCCGCCTTTGCATAGACTGTTATGGTGAATTACTGCTGCGTTGTGGCTGAGAAGCTTATTTATGTTTGTAGTTGGGGATTGGTTCCTTTAAGCATTGTTCCGGCTTTAAGTCAGTCTTGCCACATAAATTATAATAAGAATAAATACATAGTAATACAGAGAAGATAATACTCATCATTAGAGGACTTATCACCATGATTCATGTATCTATTAATTAATACAAATTGTCAATGGTTTTTAAGTTGAGACATTAAGTTTGTAAGTATGGACCAAGTGGGGGAATGTTAGAAAATTTACAGCAGCGATTCTATATGCGGAATTAAAGAATCTAAAAATGAAATTTTAATGCCAAGGATAAATAAATTACCTCGAGCCATTGATAACGCTCTTGCTGCAAACAGTCCACTTTATTTATTTACTGAAACAACACTCCAGCTTCAATCCAAGCAAAAAGAAAAAATCACAGAAAATCTGAAGGCACTTCCAAGCTCTTCTCTCTCAGCTAGACGGTGTAAACAACTGAAGGGGATTGAGATGCTATCTTGGGGACCAAACAGATGGATTTATAGCTAAGCTTCCATCAAGCTTCTAATGGCTATGTGTCAGGTGTTCCACAGATCAAGGTAGAGAACTCCAGATGGAGTAATGGACCACTTTCAGAAGCTCCAACCAGAAAATTAATTAACTGCAGCTGATTTCCTTAATTTAAGGAAATTACTGCAGTTGGTTTCCAGAAATTACGGAAAGACTGCAGTTTAGTTCCATAACTGTAGGTTACAGTTGGAAAAAATTAATGGAGCTTAACATTCTCCCACTTGGTCCATACTTCCAAACTTAATGTCTCAACTTAAAACCCATTGACAATCTGTATTAAGTAATAGATAGATGAATCATGTCGATAAGTCCTCTAATGACGAGTGTTATCTTCCATGTATTACTATGTATTTATTCTTATTATAATTTATGTGGCAACAATTTCTTAATCAATAAACCTTATGTTTATTCTTGGTCCTTCTTAAATGAATTTTCTCAATCAACTTAAGGTGCACAAAAATATGAGAAAAAACATCACAATAATTAAGAATTTCATTAAAATAACATTGTCCATACAATGAGAAACTACATAATGGAACCAAGTCCCATATTCATTACATGATCCTTGAATTTAAATGGTGGCATGCCCTTAGTCAAAGGATCAACAATCATCAATTCAGTGCTGACGTGCTCAATGACCACTTTCTTTTCTTTAACACGTTCCCTTATAGCTAAATACTTAATGTCGATGTGTTTATTTCGACTCCCACTTTTGTTGTTTTTAGCCATAAAAACAGCAGCTGAATTATCACAATATATTCTCAATGGCTTAGAGATAGAATCCATAATTCTAAGCCCAGAAATGAAACTCTTAAGCCATACACCATGTAAAGTAGCCTCAAAACAAGAGACGAACTCAGCTTCCATAGTGGAAGTGGCAATCAAGGTCTGCTTGGCACTCCTCCATGATACAGCTCCACCGGCCATCATAAAAATGTAACCTGATGTTGATTTGCGTGAATCAACACATCCAGCAAAGTCAGAATCTGAGTAGCCAATTACTTCCAAGTTGTTCGTTCGTCTATACATAAGCATGTAGTCTTTGGTTCCTTGAAGGTACCTCATTACTTTCTTTGCAGCTCTCTAGTGGTCTAAACCTGGATCACTCTGATATCGTCCCAAAGGCGCATATGTCGCAAACTCGGTTTCCAAACTTTCCATAATTCAAATGGCGTTTTAGGAACCACCTTGGTTGGAACTCGGTTTAATATATACACTTTTGTCTTAAGTGCTTCAGTCCACAAGGATTTAGGAAGATTGGAGCTAGAGTGTTGTTTCAGTAAATAAAGCAAGTGGATTGTTTGCAGCAAGAGCGTTATCAACGGCTGGAGGTAATTTATAATCCACAAGAGAGGAAGCTGGACCCAAGGACTATTAGTGGGTATTTAATTGGATATGCTGAAAGGTCTAAATGTTACCGATTTTATTGTCCATCTCACAACACTAGGATTGTGGAATCAAGAAATGCAAAGTTTCTTGAAAATGACTTGATTAGTGGGAGCGATCAAACCAGAAACATAGTTTCTGAGAAGGATCATTCAGAATCTCAACCTTCCATTTCAAGTCATAGATTGATTATTATTCATAGCACCCCTCAAGTACAAATGGGTGTTGAACAACCAATTGTTGAAGTTCCACAAGCTGCTGAAGGATATTCCAGTAGATCAAGGAGTTCAAGAGTTGCCAAGAACTTTTGAACAACAAGTTGAACCACACACTTCTCAGGAAGATGATGGTACAACATTAAGAATATCTACTAGACCAAAGAGATCAGAAATTCCTAATGATTATGTTGTGTATATACAAGAATCTAACTACAGCATTGGAGCCGAAAATGATCCTGAGTCATTTTCACAAGCCATGAGTTGCAAGGAATCAGAATTATGGTACGATGCCATGAAGGAAGAGATGAATTCCATAAAGAGTAACGAAGTCTGGGATCTTGTTAAGTTGCCTAATGGTGCAAAAGCCATTGGATGTAAATGGGTCTTTAAGACAAAGAAAGATTCATTGGGCAACATTGAGAGATACAAGGCAAGACTTGTTGCTAAGGGATTCACTCAGAAAGAAGGAATCGACTACACGGAGACTTTTTCTCCTGTATCTAAGAAAGATTCCTTACGCGTTATTATGGCATTAGTAGCCCATTTTGACTTGGAGTTGCAACAAATGGATGTGAAAACGGCCTTTCTCAATGGAGATCTAGAGGAGGATGTTTACATGAAACAACGTGAAGGATTCCCCTCTAGTGATGGTGAGCAATTGGTTTGCAAGCTCAAGAAGTCATTATATGGTTTAAAACAAGCATCCCGCCAATGGTATTTGAAATTCCATAATGTAATTTCTTCTTTCGGTTTTGTAGAAAACATTATGGATCAATGTATATACCTAAATGTTAGTGGGAGTAAAATTTGTTTTCTTGTTTTATATGTGGATGACATTTTGCTAGCAACCAATGATAAGGGTTTGCTACATGAGGTGAAACAATTCCTCTCTAAAAATTTTGATATGAAGGATATGGCTGAGGTAAGTCTTGGACCTTTTCATGCTGATAAAAATTTTGATATGAAGGATATGGGTGCGATAAGTCTTGGACGGTTTAAGTTAATCACATTTTATTTGATATATATACATACATACTTATATACAACATACAACATACATACACACAGCACACACACACACACACACATATATATATATATATATATATTTGTTTGATTTATAAACTTAAGTACGGAGCTTGAAGTCAAGCCAGCTAGCCTTCAAACTGCATTTGCTATGCAAGTGCAAAGTAGATCAATGCTGCTTCAGTCAATCTCCGGGTTTTGTTTATAAACTGAACAATCGATTTGCAGTATTTTACGGTAATGCTGACTGTTTTAACTTTAATTTTGATTATGTGAAGAATTATTACTGTTGTTTACCGTAAAACTGGAGTTTATATGGAGTTTATTTAAAATGTCATTTTGACTTATTCTTTTCAGTAAACATTATTTTTACTCTGGTTAAGTTTTGTTTATGCAATAATGTCTAGTGATCCATATAATTTTAATTAATTAGAGAATGGCCACAGCATCTTTAATTAAATAAAATTATATATATTGATTGGTTAGATCACATAAAGATTATTTAGACATTAAATTGTAATTAATTAGACTAAATATAATAAATTTTATCCCACAGGAACCTTTATTATATTTATGTAATTAATTAGGATAAAATTTCATAACCTACCCACAGGAGTTATGAATTAATAGTTTTATCATAAAGTTCAAAACAATGAATAATTGAATCTCCTTGAATTTAAAATTTAGCCCACACGCAATTTTTATGTCATTAGATTCAATTTTGAGCATGATTTACAATGGTAAAACATGAAATTTTATTAAGCCTCAATTTTAACATAAGCATGTGATCTTTAATTTTGATGCAGTAGTACAACCTGCAAATTTCTATGAAATTCGTTATGACATTCCCGAACTTAAGGGAGATAACTATAAGGTTTGGAAGGAGAGGATTCTCCTTCATTTGGGGTGGATGGACATAGATTATGCGATTAGGAAATATGAACCACCGGCACTCACTAATACTAGCACTGTAGTGGATATCACGCTTTATGAACGATGGGAGCGATCCAATCATCTAAGCATGATGTTCATTAAGACTAAAATTTCAGCTGGTATTCGTGGTTCCGTTGATCAGCATGAAAAGGTCCGAGACTTGCTGAAGGCCATTGACGATCAATTCATCACTTCAGACAAGGCACTAGCAAGCACCCTAATCATGAAGTTTTCATCCCTAAGGCTCACCATTGTGAAAGGTGTGCGCGAGCACATCATGCAGATGAGGGACACTGTGGCTCAATTGAAGAAACTCGAGGTTCATATATCAGAGTCCTTCCTAGTGCACTACATCTTGAACACCCTTCCGCACCAATATGGACCTTTCAAAATCTCATACAACACACATAAGGACAAATGGTCAATTAATGAACTCATGACCATGTGCGTTCAAGAGGAAGAGAGACTGGTGATGGAATTGGGAGAGAGTGCAATGCTGACAACACGTGGAAAGGGAAAATATCAAGCCAATCCGAAAGGGAAAGGTAAAGTACCTCCCCAAGCCAATATCAAGAAGGATTCCAAGTGTTTCTTCTGTAAAAAGAAGGGACACATGAAGAAGGAATGCGTCAAATTTCAGAAATGGCTTGCAGACAAAGGTAATTTCATCTCATTTGTTTGTTATGAATCTAATATGGTTAATGTTAATATTAACACATGGTGGATTGATTCTAGATCAACAATTCACATTTCGAATTCCTTGTAGGGTTTGCAAAACCTAAGGAAACCAGTGGGAAGTGAGCAAAGCATCTTATCAGGGAACAAGATGGGCTTGCATGTGGAAGCTATAGGAACATGTTATTTAACTTTATGTAGTGGCTTTGTTTTAGAATTAGAAATGACCTTTTATGTTCCAAGCTTTTCTAGAAACTTGATTTTAGTTTCAAGGCTTGTACCTTTTGGATATTCCTTAAACTTTTCAAAAAAAAATTTCAGTCTATTTTATAAATCTGATTATGTTGGGAATGGTATCTTGTCTAATGGTATTTACTGCATTAATTTACAAAACAATGTCACTTATGATTCAATGCATGTTCACACTGGCACTAAAAGATGTGTTATTAAAGAAGATTCCTCTAAATTATGGCACCGGAGACTAGGTAATATCTCCATAGAGAGAATTAAAGGATTGGTAAATGAAGGGGTACTTAATCCTCTCGATTTTACTGATTTTGAGACTTGTGTGGACTGCATAAAGGGAAAGCAGACCAACAAGTCAAAGAAAGGTGCCAATAGGAGTTCGGACATATTAGAAATCATACATACTGATATATGTAGTCCCAGACATGGACTCACATGGTCAGAGATACTTCATCTCCTTATATGATTACTCTGATATATTATCTCTACATCTTCATAAAAAGAGCGAAGCATTAGATGCCTTTAAGATCTTTAAGGCTGAAGTAGAGAAACAATGCGGAAAGCAAATTAATATCGTGAGATCAGATAGAGGTGGAGAATATTATTGTAGATACACAGAAGATGGACAAGCACCTGGGCCATTTGCTAAATTTCTTCAAGAGCATGGGATTGTTGCCCATTATTGGACATGGTGCGGAGTATGCTTAGTAGCTCCAATCTTCCTAAACCCTTGTGGACTGAAGCACTTAAGATGGCTGTGTATATATTAAACCGATTTCCAACCAAGGCGGTTCCTAAAACGCCATTTGAATTATGGAAAGGTTGGAAACCAAGTTTGCGACATATGCGCGTTTGGGGATGCCCGTCTGAAGTGAGAATTTATAATCCACAAGAGAAGAAGCTAGACCCAAGGACCATTAGTCGGTATTTCATTGGATATGCTGAAAGGTCTAAAGGTTACATATTTTATTGTCCATCTTACAACACTATGATTGTGGAATCAAGAAATGCAAAGTTTCTTGAAAATGACTTGAGCAGTGGGAGCGATCAAACCAGAAACATAGTTTCTGAGAAGGATCATTCAGAATCTCAACCTTCCACTTCAAGTGATAGATTGATTATTGTTCATAGCACCCCTCAAGTACAAACTAGTTTTGAGCAACCAATTTTTGAAGTTCCATAAGCTGCTGACGATATTCCAGTAGATCAAGGAGTTCAAGAGTTGCCAAGAACTTTTGAACAACAAGTTGAACCATACACTTCTCAGGAAGATGATGGTACAACATTAAGAAGATCTACTAGACCAAAGAGATCAACAATTCCTAATGATTATGTTGTGTATCTACAAGAATCTGACTACAACATTGGAGCCGAAAATGATCCCGAGTCATTTTCACAAGCCATGAGTTGCAAGGAATCAGAATTATGGTACGATGCCATGAAGGAAGAGATGAATTCCATAAAGAGTAACGAAGTCTGGGATCTTGTTGAGTTGCCTAATGGTGCAAAAGCCATTGGATGTAAATGGGTCTTTAAGACAAAGAAAGACTCATTGGGAAACATTGAGAGATACAAGGCAAGACTTGTTGCTAAGGGATTCACTCAAAAAGAAGGAATCGACTACAAGGAGACTTTCTCTCCTGTATCTAAGAAAGATTCCTTGCGCGTTATTATGGCATTAGTAGCCCATTTTGACTTGGAGTTGCAACAAATGGATGTGAAAACGACATTTCTCAATGGAGATCTAGAGGAGGAGGTTTACATGAAACAACCTGAAGGATTCCCTCTAGTGATGGTGAGCAATTGGTTTGCAAGCTCAAGAAATCATTATACGGTTTAAAACAAGCATCCCGCCAATGGTATTTGAAATTCCATAATGTAATTTCTTCATTTGGTTTTGTAGAAAACATTATGGATCAATGTATATACCTGAAAGTCAGTGGGAGTAAAATCTATTTTCTTGTTTTATATGTGGATGACATTTTGCTAGCAACCAATGATAAGGGTTTGCTGCATGAGGTGAAACAATTCCTCTCTAAAAATTTCGATATGAAGGATATGGGTGAGGAATCTTATGTCATTGGCATTAAGATCCATAGAGATAGATTTTGAGGCATCTTGGGTCTGTCACAGGAAACCTATATTAATAAAATTTTAGAGAGATTTTGGATGAAGGATTGTTCACCAAGTGTAGCTCCCATTGTGAAGGGTGATAGGTTCAATTTGAACCAATGCCCGAAGAACGACTTTGAAAGGGAACAAATGAAGAACATTCCATATGCTTCTGCTGTCGGAAGCCTAATGAATGCTCAAGTCTGCACAAGACCTGACATTGCATTTGTTGTGGGAATGTTGGGACGATATCAGAGTGATCCAGGTTTAGACCACTGGAGAGATGCAAAGAAAGTAATGAGGTACCTTCAATGAACCAAAAACTACATGCTTATGTATAGACGGACGAACAATTTGGAATTAATTGGCTACTCAGATTTTGACTTTGCTAGATGTGTTGATTCACGCAAATCAACATCAGGATACATTTTTATGATGGCCGGTGGAGCTGTATCATGGAGGAGTGCCAAGCAGACCTTGATTGCCACTTCCACTATGGAAGCGGAGTTCATCTCCTGTTTTGAGGCTACTTTACATGGTGTATGGCTTAAGAGTTTCATTTCTGGGCTTAGAATTATGGATTCTATCTCTAAGCCATTGAGAATGTATTGCGACAACTCAGCTGTTGTTTTTATGGCTAAAACCAATAAAAGTGGGAGTTGAAATAAACACATCGACATTAAGTATTTAGCTATAAGAGAACGTGTTAAAGAAAAGAAAGTGGTCATTGAGCACTGAGTTGATGATCGCTGATCCTTTGACTAAGGGCATGCCACCGTTGAAATTCAAGGATCATCTAATGAATATGGGACTTGGTTCCATTATGTAGTTTCTCATTGTATGGACAATGTTATTTTAATGAAATTCTTAATTATTGTGATGTTTTTCTCATATTTATGTGCACCTTAATTTGATTGAGAAAATTCATCAGTGTAGGACGAAGAATAAACATAAGGTTTATTCATTAAGAAATTGTTGCCACATAAATTATAACAGAAATAAATACATAGCAATACATGGAAGATAATACTCGTCATTAGAGGACTTATCGCCATGATTCATGTATCTATTACTTAATACAGATTATCAATGGGTTTTAAGATGAGACCTTAAGCTTGGAAGTATGGAACAAGTGGGAGAATGTTAAGCTCCCTCTCCCAATAGTCGCCGATAATTCAGAAACCATCTGTTGCCGATGGTGCTCCTCTACAGCCGCCAAGATATTTGGAAACCAACTGCAGTTATTTCCAATAATTACGAAAACTATCTGCAGTTAAATTAATTTCTTGTTGGGAGCTCCTAGAGTGGTCCATTACTCCCTCTGTAGTTCTCTACCATGATCTGTGGAACACTTGACACATAGCCAACAGAAGCTTGATGGAAGCTTGGCTATAAATACTTTTGTTTGGTCCCCAAGCTCACTAACTCAATCCCCTTCAGCTTTACACCATCAAATTAGAGTGAGCAGAGCTTGGAAGTGCCACACGGGTGAAAGGAAAAAAATCTGCAGGTTGCCTTCGTTCCTTATTCTTTGCCTTTTTCCAGTGCATGCTGGTAATTCTCTTATTTCCTACTTAATTCTCTTAAGCAAGAGTAAATTGACATGGTATTAGGTGTTAAACGTTAAGTTATGGTGCTTCCTTTAGCGTAGCTTACTGGGTTGTTCTTTATTTTCCTAATTACTAACTAAGAAATGCAAAATTTGTGTTTTCTCTTTCAATGCGAAAATTATTTAACCGCATGCGCTGAGATCTACATTTTTTCTAGACACCAGAGTTCAAGCATTTTTTATATATATATTTTCCTGATATTTAACTAAGGAAACCTGAACTTTGGATATTTCTAGTATCTTTATGCAGCATTTAGACATTTTCTTGATCCCGGGTAAAACTATTCTTAATGCATTTCTTTATAAGGAAATATTCACGTCTTTCACTCTCAGATTTTGGAAAGAAGGGGTTTTTATTTTTGTAACAGAGTGTTACATGATTTTCTTATATGCTTGGGTACTTAAAATAGTTCCACGGGTCATTAGAGTCTCTGCATCTTATTCTGTTATAAGTTTTGCATTGGTCATCCAAGATAGAGAAGAAGAAACGGTCACATGGAGAACCTACCAATGATAAAGAATAACCTTGTGGAAAGAAACTTTTGTGAGAAGCATCAATGGCTGGAGGTATGTTTTCTTGGGTATTAAAGTTTTTCGATTCTTTTTAAGTGTTTATTCTGCATTATAGAATCATTATTAAGTTATCATAAATTTCTTAAATCCAACTAATTAACAATCAAACAACTCACACGACAATTGCATTTAATGATGAGGAACATCATTCAATATGCACAAGACAAGTAGAAGCTAAATTTCATGAAGAAATAACACTAAATATTCATGATTTACTGTAAAACAAAAACATTTAAGAGTTTGTGAGATGCTTATTTTAATATTAGATAAACCATGCAAAAAAACATGGATCAAAAGGAAATACAAACACCATATGTAGATAGAGTGGACCATTTATGAATGATTCAGACAAATGAACGAATTTCTAGAAACCCTGCTGGGTGAAGCCCAAACGATTCATCTCCCTGTCATACAATATATAAAAATTCCTCAACTGATAGTTTCCAAGATGAATGGGGACACTACAAAACATCAAGCAGTAAGTGTCAGTGTTGTTCATCGATGCGAAATAATTGCCCTGAGGGAGTACTATATGTGAGCCACCATGGAAAAGGAATGCGAACTCAGGGAATCAAATTTTCCCATTGGTTGCACTAGACACATTATAACACAATCCAAACTTAGTCATGGCTTCAACTTGAGGAGCTCTTGGATATCCAATCTGTGAAGTAAATTCAGATGCAATTTGGTCATAGACATCTGGGGGCAAGGTAGTGAAAGAAGTCCCTAAATCTATGATGGTTCCACCATTACCGTCATTGTCAAATGTGAACATATAGGAGGTCAGTGTCAAAGATTTTCCACCAATACTCACCCCTTGTAAACCAATGTAATAAAATTCATTGTATTGGGGGTTATTCAGAAAGGAGGTGTACTTCAAAGGGGCATTAGCGGGCACTGCCATGTCACCCATCACTATCATGCTGCTACTATTGTTATTGTTTTGATCGCTAAGGCAATACGTGAATTTATCACCAATGCGAGCACTGAGCTGGCAAGGCAAAGACAAATTTCCTCTGCCAAATCCTGCAATGCCAGTACCCTCGAACGAAACCACTGAGCATCCGAATCCCAAGTTAAAGTTAGTTCTATGTCCATTTCCCATTGGAAAACTCAGGGTATCAGTTAGTAGCTGCCTGGTGGTGTTTCTGGAGCCATAGATATTGAAAAGCCAATAGTTTGGGCACGTCCCCGAGCACTCGGGGCTAATATTGGTACCACCACAGATCCCATCTGGTCCACAAACATCTTCGCACTTTGGATCTGCACACTGTACATGAAGAGCAGACGATGAATGGTTGTGAAGAAAAACAGTGTTGTATCCAACGCAGTTGGTACATGTATACTTTGGGGAAAAAGGTGCCCACACCACATTAGTGCCCATGTCCATGAGGAGCAATAAATTTTGCAGAGGAGTGCCCACTGATAATTTGGTGTAATACTCGATGAAGTCGTCGGGGCGGTACAAAGGCTCCTCCACGTTGATCCCTTGCAAGGAACTTCTTGTGTGAAGAGTCATAGACCTTTCATTGTTATTGTTAAGATCATTTTCTTTAGACAATATTGCAGAGAGTTGTAGCAAGAGAATGATCAAGAAGATAAGCTTAAACTTGGAGGCTACCATGTTAATGATTTCGCCAATAAGCTATCAATGAATAATGTCGCTGAAATGGACACTGGTGATATTGGATATTAATACAAAATATTGAATTATTATTATTATTATTATGATTATTATTATTATTATTATGTTGTTTTATATTTATGATTAAAGAAAAAAGAGTCCTTATGGGTATCTATATCTAGGTTTAAATTGTTTTAAGTTTGTGATGCATGCTAAAACAAAAGAGAGTCCTTCTCGGTATCTATATCCAATATCGAGGTTTGAATTGTTTTATTTTTATGACACATATTAAAACAAAAGAAAAAAAGTAGAGTTTATTTTAAGTATCTTCGTCATGTTTATATTTGATGAATATAAATACAATGAAAGTATTCATATTTATATTTAATGAATATGAGTAAAGTCAAAATATTCATATTTATATTTAATAAATATGAAAAAAGTCAAAATATTCATATTCATATTCATATTTATATTTAATAAATATAAACAAAGTCAAAATATTCATATTTATATTTGATGAATATGGACAAAGTCAAAATGTACATCTCACCAAAAATGAGATTGTTATGTTTATGATAGCTATTAAAATTAAAAAAAAAAAAAAAAAATCATTTTAGATATCTCCATGTTTTATTTTATTTAATGAATATTAATAAAGTCAAAATATTTTTATTTTTTATTTATTGTATTAATAATCAAATTAACTTAATGGTTTAAATTAGATTAATTTCAATTCTTAACGTATTAGAACCAGAGTTGAAATATAAATTATTTACTCTATATGAAGTTTAATGCCATCGAATTACCTCTTTGAAAAAATAAGTATTTATCCTATGTCGATCCCATTTGTGCGTTTGCTACTGGTTCCGAGAAGCTGCCACCACATGTTGATTGCTGCTAGTTGTCAATCCAGCCACAATGTTTTCGTATGAAGCTGGCGTTGGCAATGTTTCTATTCTGTTTTGAATAAATTTTGGTTTTTTTTAATGGTTGAACAAGTTATTGGTTTATTAGGGATGATATTCTAACACTTTTTTGTATCATAATTTTTTTATTTTTTTTTATTTTTAAAGTAGATGTGTTTAATTTAGAATTTATTAATTTGGCTCTATATCATGATATCGATCTTTAAGATGGATGTTTTGCCATACAAGAATATTAGGTGGAAAATCTCATAGATCAAGAATTATATGAATGTTTTTCGTGATATAAACTATAGTTTATGGGATTTAAGTTTTAGATTTTTCATTTCATCTATATTTTTTTAGGGATTAAAAATTTCGAGATCTAACCCATAGTATAAGTGATACAGAATAAATCTTTTCCTAAGAATTACAAGCTTCATAAATGGTTCTTCTAGCTTAAGCCATGTTAAATGCAAATCAAAACCATGGAATTTTGCTCTAAAGAATTCACTTTCAGCTCAAAAGCATCTACAAATCCCATCACCATAATACATACCCTAGAGATGCAAATATTTTCCTATTGAAAGATAAAGGGCAATATTTCATGCATGATGGGTGACCATAGATTTAACACGTCACCCTTAGATTTTATCCCTAAATACCTTTTATATGGCCTTTGTAAATGTTGTCATATTAAAAATTTGGGTCCCAATTTCATGGATGATGGCTGACCATAGATTTAAAACCTAGCCCTTTGATTTTATTGCTAAATGCCTTTATACGCCCTCAAATCACTATACAATGCCTAGAGATCGAAAATTTGCCTTATGGAAGGACTAGGGAAACAATTTTGTGGATTAGAAGTAATATGGGTAGATCTTGTGCCCTAAGCCATTCTTTAGGGTTATAACTAGATATTTCTCACTTATCTATGATTTTTGAGTTTAAAATCATTTATATGATTCCAACCCATGATATGAGCTCTAAACATGGAAAATTTACCCTAAAGAATGTTTCAAGGGAAATTTTTGAGTTTAAAATCATTTATATGATTCCAACCCATGATATGAGCTCTAAACATGGAAAATTTACCCTAAAGAATGTTTCAAGGGAAACACGATGGTTGTTATGTTAGAAACTATGTTTTAAAGGACTTAACTGAGGGTTTTTCACTTAATGCATGTTTCTTAGTCACATAATCCACCAACATGGCTTGATATCATAAAACATGCTCGTGAATTGATGTTTTGTTATACATAATGGTACGGTCCTAATTTCATGGATTAGAGAATCTATGAATAGCTCTTGTGTTGTAAGTTATGGTTTTGGGACATAGCCTTTGCACTTTGCATGTCAGTGTTTTTTGGGCTTAAGATCCACCTTTATTGCCTATATAGTGTTCTAATGCCCAAAAAGAAACTACCATTGTAGAATGGAGTCATTGAAACAAAACTAGAACAAGGGACATTAGTAGCTTAGAACTTATTATTTGACTCAACACACTAAAATACATGGATAATTAGGTAAGCATAATGAATATTGAGCAACGTAGTCTATTTTATTGTGCATAACAACATTTACAAAACAAATGATAAATATCAGTGTGTGCAATAACACTTACAAATGTTACTTATTTTAAATAGTGTGTTGGAAACCCACTTTAACTTATTTTTAACATTTAACATTTATCAATAAGATTTCAAAATATTTAAATCATTCAATGCAAAGTGTTCAATGATAAAGTAAATAAGATTTCACATTTTTCATGTTGTTTTTTAAAATGTTAAAGTAGATAAGTTTACACATTATCCATTTAGTTTTGAAGCATTCAAAATCAAAAGACACAATAACATGTGTACTTATTCAATCACCACCATGAACTAAAAAATATTGTCATAACACATTTAGGATTAATACGTTATGAAAAAATATTAACAAAATTAGAACTAAAAGATACAATAATTTGAACCAAAATGATTTGGATTGGATAATTATATTGTTTGTCATCCATCTTAATGCTTTTAGAGTGGAAAAAGTGGAGGAATCAGCTCACGGGACTGCTTTACATGCGAGACCCAGTTTGGAAAAACAAGGTGTGATACCTTCTAGAAGCGCTTTTTAGGCATCAAACGACATTTTTTGGGGGTAAATGTTTTCCACTCTAATGCAACACTTTTTCAGGCTATTATGAACACAAATATCTTTCCAACGATGCAAGAATCTCGTCATCCATATGTGAAATTTATACCACTCAGATGTTGACCTTCCTGTTTTCACCACCATAATTCGAAAGGATGCCACATCGACCCCCATTATTCATGGAAAAGGGGTTATCCATGTGATTATGATGTATAAGACTCTAGAGGAGTCCATATTGTCACTCTGGTTAAGAGTTGAGACAGTCAAACCTAACCACTGGTAGGCTATCGAGTTGTGGTATAACCAGGCCACTAGGAGAAAAAGTGATTGCATTCTTTTGAGTGCATTTGTTCCATAACTGAGAAAAAATAACCAAGAGGGATAGGAGGTAGAGAAAATAGAGAAAATTTGTGCACTATAGCAGCCCATGGACCAGAAGCCATACTTCTTTGTACTCACAACCATGTTTCCCGATAGAGAAAGAGAGCAACCTCACCTTCCAGCAAGGTTTTTCTCCCGAAAGGGTTTCCTAGAGAAAATATTGTGTCATATGTCTGTGTGTGAGATTTTATTTTTTTGTTCTCTATTTTTCTGCATAATTTTCATTAGCATGCATGCACTATTAATAGTAAATCTACAAATCCAGAAATCTAATAAAGTTGTAATAATGTAGAATTTTAAATTTTAAATATAATATTATCATATTTGTTGTGATGAATTGTCTAGTGGAGTATCCATGGTCGTTTACGTATCATATTGGTATCAAAGCGAGTTTCTTTGGGTATTTTGTGGAGATTTGCAGGGGATCTAGATCCTCTGAGTGAAAAGTCAAAAAACCCTAATCATGGCCGAAAAATCTGTGAATAACCCTTGTGATCCTACATAGGAGAGGTTTTCACGACTGGAACAAGTCACTGATATAAGTCATAATTTAAATATCCTCCTAGAAACCCTAAACAATAATCTTGGGATATTTGGAGAAGATGGGGGTTCAAATGCAAAGGAAAAACTAGAAGGGGGATTAAGAGATTGGGAAGAAGTGGAGAATCAACCGAAGAAAGAACACAAAAAATATCAACCCAGTTTGAGTGTCGTGAATCAATCACAAAACCTATTTAAAATGGAAGTAAAATTCAATATCAAGCCATACCATGACGAGATCGACACTCTGAAGTTGAATCATTTGTTGCAGCAATTAGAAGTTTATTTCAGCATCCATCAAATTGAAGAAGGACATAAGGTCTCATTCGCACTATTGAAATTAGAGGGTTGTGCCCTGACTTGGTGGGAGAGCCACACGAAGACCCTGAGGTTGGAGGGAGAGCCTCCAGTGACTAAGTGGGAGGACTTCAAAACTCTCATTAAGTCACAATTTTACTCTATTAGATATTGTTGTAGCGGATACAACCACCCACCAAAATTTTGGCTCGCATACAAATTTTGGAGCTTATCATGGATCGTTCCTTGGTCACTTATCGGTAAGCTGATGATCTCAAGCCCCCCTCCTTGATCTTAAGAGTTGTTCACATTCTGATCTTTATGCAGCATATGTCATCCTTGGGCATGGGGATTATCGTTTGGCATGCAAAGGGAATTTTTCCTCCTTTAAGGGGAAATCTTTGTGCGTACGAGTTGTTCTCATTACATAGACATGTTTCACACTCACTTCACGCACTCTTGTCACGATGGTTGTTGCATCAAGCAGGTTATATTTATATGTTCTGGATGATCTATGTTGTATCACTAAGTGTTCAAGTGTGTGCTTGTAGTCAATTTATATCATTTTTTACATCAGTTTCACTGATATCTTACTTAGCTAGCTTCCTGAGAAACCTAGTCTCATCCAGCTTTCTGGAACTGCACACTTCACTTCTACAACCTTCAAGATTTTTCCCTTGCATGCTAGAACTGTGCAATATGCAGAGACCCCAACCTCCCTTGGCATCCAAAACTGGGCAATGGTTTCGTCCAGTGTCCTTCCCTCAGCCAAAACCCACTATCTCCAGAATATGTGCAGTGTTGTCCCTCAGCTACCGAGTCTGTCTTGCATTCAGAAAATGTACAGAGGTCTCTCCCAGGACCCCATCCCGCAATGGCGCCTTGCATTCAGAAACTTCACAGTGTTGTCCCTCAGCTCCTGCAATAGTGCCTTACATTTAGAAACTACACAAAGGTGTCCTCCGAGGACCCCATCCCACAACAGTGTCTTGCATCTTAAAACTGCACAGCGTTGTCCTAGCTGTCTAGTTTGCCTTGCATTCAGAAACTTCGCAGAGGTGTCCTCCCAGGACGTCATCTCAGAAGTTGTTACTCCTCACTGAAACTGCATAGATGTATCTCTCAATGACCAAAAGGAGAGATGACATGCTAGATGACTCTTGAGGAGTTGAGGAAAAAGACCAAATAACTGAGTTATGATAAAATATTAGGAGCGCATGAAAACTTCGTCAGATGCATAACCATCTGGAGGATAAGTATGGTAAGTAAAGTACATAGTTTGAAATACGTCTCTTAGTGTAGCTTGAAGTATTTTTGATCATCATCATATCATTCTGTCTCCAATGACATGCATGGTTTGAAGCACCAAAAGTTATTGCATTTGTTCCCTCTATGTGTCTTGCTCCCTGTCGCTTGTTGGACCAACGGTCATTCTTTAGCATATTGATTTCGCATGTTTATTTATTTGTCATGCTTGTGATCTTATTCTGATGATTTTGAAGGTTTGTCTTTGTGTGCATGAGTTGTCTTCACTCTGTGAACATCGGTCAAACTCACACACAAAGTTGTAAGCACAGTCGCGCAAGTGTCGACATGGTCATCCTAAGGTCTATCTCAAGTGTCACATCTATCGCTCTTAGGCTTAAGACAATCTCACTAAGCACATTTTTTGTGTTGTTGGTATGTGGTGTCTTGTCGTCAAAATATGTTAAGTTTATGATCACATTTCCAGTCTACACAAATTCACTTGCTTTCGACACTTAGTCATTTTCCTGAAAATCTACCTGATGAGACAACGATCTCCTTCAACCAGACCCCGAATGAGCTACACTGCGCAATCTCAGCCATCAGTGATCCTTCTCTACTACCTAAAACTGCATAGTTCTTGAAGCTTTCCTCCAGGTCATATGCATTGCGCAATACCGAAAGTGAGAAATGTGTCTGCCTCCCAGAACTGCGTAGAAATTGCCTTCAAGCCTGATCCAAACTGCGCTTCCCACGAGATCAGTTATCAAGCCTTCCTCTTGCCTGTTGGAACCCTGCATTGCACAGAGACCCAAGTCAACACTTCTCTCAGAAATTGCGTATAGGTTTCCTGCCAGTGACCTCTCTCAGCTAGGACTCAGTACTCTCAAAAACTGGGCAGAATTTCCCAGTTGTCCCTCTACTTCCCCACTCTGTCTTCCTCCAGGAAATTGTGTAGAATTTCCAGTTGGTCTCCTAAGTAGCCTTACCTATCTTCCCTTTGAAAACTACGTAGAATTTCCCTCTACAACGCTGCTCTGTCCTTCCTCTCGAAACTACGCAAAACTAACCAACATTCTCTCTGTAGCCCTGCTCTATCCTTCCTCTGGAAAATGTGCAGAATTGCCCAACAATCCCTCTGCAGCCCCACCCTCTCCTCCCTATAGAAACTGAACATAAATTGTCCCCCTTAGGGTCCCATCTTGTAGTTGACACTGATCACTGTCACTGCGCAATTGTCTCCCAGTGATCACTACGCGGTTTTTCCCAATAGTGCAGACTGAGCTTCAGAATCCCTCACCCCAGCCTAAGTTGTGCTCTATGTAGTTTCAGTGTCCTGTCCTCCCTCCCAATCACCTGGACCTGAACACGAACAACAATGCATCATGCTAGACTAAGAGATTTTCAGTACATCGATGGAATATGGTGAGACGATGTACGAGATGAAGAAGGAGTGCATGATATAAGACTTTCTTGCAGCTTGACGGATTTACAAAGCACATCGAGCAACAAGTGAAAGGAGTATATGTAGAGAACCATCTTGCAGAGACCAAGACCATTGGAGATCCCTCAACACCAAGCTATGGTGAGGTGAAGACAAAGCATGTCCAAGAACATATCTATCACTCAGCAATGCAACAACTTGACATGGACACCACAGTCAGCCAGTACATGTCAGAAGTGTCATGTCGAGTTGTATCATGAGTTGTCTTGGCCACCTCACTACTATGAGTCGTATCTATGGTAATCAAATGTAATGTAAACTGAAATTCCAAGTGTCATTAGTGGAATAAAAACATTCATATGTAATGTAAAGAGTTATATGTAATGAAGTTGAAGAGTCATGAGAGTAGTCCAAGAGTCAAAGGGGAATGTCAAGGGTCACCTCACACTTTTCTATATATAGAATCCCATAACTCATAGAACAACCTTTTGGTAGCCAATATTTTGGCTAGGCATTGCTTAGAGAAGGCTTGGAGATTATTGTGACGAGCCTTGGCTTCTCCATAGCGTAGAGCAAGTACATCTCTTTAGAGGAGTAGGTGGTGTTGATTGTAATGTTCTACTATTGGGGCTACTGGATTTCATGGTTGTATGTATGGATGGAACTTTCACTTTATATAATATAACAGAGCCACCACATTTTCATGCATATGTTGTTATTGTAGTGGGATTATTCTGGTTGCTTTAGCAATGTATGTAATTTAACTTACACATTCATGTATGAACTACTTTGTATATAATTTTATGAATCTTGTTGGAATCATGTTGTTGGTTTAACCCATCACCCTGGATTGTGGACTATTCCGCTTCCAACCCATGATGTCATTCTGCTCATGTGTTCCTTTCACGTTGCGTACAATTAAAGGCTTCTAAGGGACACACTTCCTTTTCCCCTTCATTTGTTAGAACCGTCACATGCATCTCTCTTAACTTGCCGCAAGGTCACACATTTGCTTCCGCCAAAGATACCTTGCTTACCTCTGCATGCTACCGTAGTAAAAGCATTATTGTACTACCCACTGCTGGGACTCCTACTCCAAATGGCTTGAGGTCTAGTTGGGACTTCTTACTAAGGAGATCCCTTGACATGTTGGTGGGTTCAACACTGTCAACAGGTACGTAGAGGACCAGTGGATCTCGTGGCACTACTTCAGGAAAAATCTAGGCCAAAATCGTTTAGGATTACACCAAAGAGTTCAGAAAGATGGCCATAATGTTGGGTATCTCCCCAAAGAAACAAGATGTACTCCTTAATTATCTAAGGGGTCTAAAATTCCATCTATGTGAGAAAGTAATACCATTCAAGCCCAAATGAGTAGACGAGGCTTATGTATAGACACGGTAGCTGGAGAACGCAGTCCTGAAGAGAGCACAATCAAATGGATCGAAGCAGAAGGAGAAACAAGATGCTTCTAAGGAGGGGAAGAAGAATCAAAAAGGGGGAAAATATAAAAATACAACAACCACATCACATTGGTGCAAAGATCACAACAACCACTACAACATTGACAACCATACAAAGGAGAAGTGCTTGAAGTTGCATCCAGAGATAAACCTAAAGAATAGGAAGAAATATAATAAGAAGAAGAATCTCATGGCCACTGATTTGAGCAACCAAGTTGAAATAAACTCAAATTTGGATGAGAATATTTTATATACATAAGTGTAGAAGGAGGTGAATTTGAGTAGCCTTCAACAACAGGAAGAGAAATAAATAAGCAAACTCTTCCATATAAAGATACACGTCAAGAAGACAAAGATCAATGCTCTATTTGACTTACGATTGTAGGAGAATCTCCTTGCAACAAAGATGGTCAAGAAGTTGGGGCTATAAGTTTTTTATCATCCAAACCCATATCCACTAGGACGGGTAAACAAGGTTGTAGAGCTGAAGGTAACAAAATAGTGAAAAAATAGATTTGCTATCCGTGTTGATTTTATTGATGAAATAGAACTAGATGTGATTCCACTTGATGTATGTGGAGTCATTTTTGGGAGTCCCTACATGCACATGTGAGATGAAATATTCATGTAGAGATCCCACTAGTATCGGCTCGTCAAGGATGGAAAAGATTTCATCATCAACTTGCACAAAGGCTAGTTGAAAATTTCACTGGTAAGTGTGAATCAAGCTAAGAAATTGATCAATTCTAGTAAGAAGTAGGTTTTATTATTTTTAAGAGAAATTCAATCTGTAGAAGAGTGATTAACAGGAAATTCATACATGGAGGGGTGTACTAAGAAACAAAAATAACAATTGGAAGAGTTGTTATAGGCATACAGGGATGTGTTCCAAGAGCCTAAAGGGTTACCACCTAAGAGGGAAGTGGAGAATGAGATCCAACTATTTCTAGACTCCCCATTACCAAACATTGGGTTGTACAAGCAACCTATTATCGAGGCAAGTGAGGTGAAGAAATAGTTGCACCAACTGTTAGAACTTGAATAGGGTGTCATTCGATGGAATACATCACCATGTGGGTCACCCATCATCATTGTGCCAAAGAAGGTTGGAACTTAGTGGATGTGTATAGATTATAGGGCGTTAAAAAAAATCATGCTCAAGAACATATACCACATTCCCGGGATAGACGATCTACTAGATCAGCTGCAGCAAGTCAAATACTTTATCAAGATGGACTTGAAGCTTATTGGAATGTTGGATAAACCAAGTGAAAAACTTGGATCAAAAGGAAATACATAAACCATATGTAGATAGATTGGACCATCAATGAATCAGATGAACAAATTTTTTGCAACCCTGCTGAGTGAAGCCCAAATGATTCATCTCCCTTTCATACAATATATAAAAGTTCTTCAACAAATAGTTTCCTAGAAAAGAAATAGGTTCACCAGAATGAATGAGGGCACTAGAAAATATCAAACAGGAAGTGTCGGAACTAATCATTAACACGAAATAATTGTCTTGAGGGAGTACCATATGTGAGCCACCATTGAAAAGGAATACGAACTAAGTGAATTGAATTTTCCCATTGGTTACACTAGACACATTGTAACACAATTCAAATCCAGTCATGGCTTCAACTTGAGGAGCTATTGGATATTCAATCTGAGAAGCAAATGTTTGAAACTAGATCACTACTCGGGGGGGGGGAAGGCGCTGAATCAGTAGTGAGAGCACTTATAATTTTTTTATCCCTTTTCTCCAATTAATTATTCATTATACTATGCACAAACTAAAACACATAATCAGATATTAGAGAATCAAACATAAACCAGAAATCATGAAAACTTTTAACAAAAGGAACAATAGTATTTCTGGTGGAAAACCATTTCCACAACAAAAACCACACCCTGCTCAAAAAAGATATTATGTCAAGATTTTTTTTACATAGAGTTAAATTTGGCTACTATCAAATGGAGACTCTTTCTCATGTGGGTTATATGGACTACCCCCCACTAGAAGTGACCACGCCAACGTTCCTTGCCTCGTTACTCGTAAACTATCAATCGACTCTACTTACTCTGATCTGCTGGAAGCCACCATGACTAATGATCCTCGCCCAGTTTCTTCCAAACTATCCAACCACCATTTAATTGAGAAAACTTCTTACTTATATTGATTTCACCAAAGTCCTCCAACTCCACTCCTCTATGTCGTTCTCATTTCATACATTTTCATACTAGAACTGAGAACTGCTCAACATCAGCACTACAACAATGTATCATCAAGGCACACAATCAAAACTCAAACATATCAAAAAAATTCATCACAAATTCTCCACACACTGCATAAAATAATATGATCAACACATAAGCTAAAATCCTCTCTGCAATAAATAAAACTTCTCTCAAATGACTGCTGCACACAACCAATAAATTGAAGAATATACTAGGAGAAAAGAATCTCCAAATACTCCTGCAATCAAACTCTGATCATCTCCTCACTAGTTGCACAAAATATTGGCTGAAACATACTTCATCTAATTGTTGCAAACTGTTGTAGATTTTCTAAAAAAATCCCTATACAATCTACATACAATATTCTTCTCTCACACACTCTCTTCCTTACTCACTCAACCATCACCAAAAAAGAAAAACCAACTTAATACTTTTTTCTTCTTTCTTTTTTTAGTATGTTCCAAATTATCCTCAATTATCTCCAAACCAATACCACAGGAAAATACCACGGTTATGTCAATACCTAGGACACTTGTACCATGGTAATCTTCAAATCAATACCACACTTAAATACCATGGTTATGCAAATAACACGGGAACTTGTACCATGGTAATATCCAAGTCAATACTACGAGTAAATACCATGGTTATGCCAATACCACAAACTCTTGTACCATGGCAATCTCCAAGTCAATACCACGGGTAAATAACATGGTTATGCCAATACCATGGAGCCCCGTACCATGGTTATCTCCAAGTCAATACCATAGGTGATCCAGGTGGATATTGGTGGCCACCCACCAACTCCACCTGGACCCCCACCATTGTTTCTTTCAGTTTTTCAGTTTCCTTAATTGTAGCACAATTTACTATTTTTAGCAGTTTTTCGAGTCCTAAATATTCGGAGCCCTTTTGAGGCCCTAATTGACGTTGTTTTGGCAATCTAATGTGTTTTTTGATAAAACATCTTTTCTATTATAGTCCTCAGAGAGATCTTTCCAACGGGGTATCATGCGCGTCAAACAGAGATAATATGACCAAGTCACGACGCCAGGAAGTTGGTTGTCCAAATAGTCCCAACGGGGACATAAACTCTTGGTGTTACATCTGCTCAGGTTAGGGTTTGGTTGTTTAGGGATTTCTCTTATTGTTCAATAATAAAAAGGCCCTTAAGCCTCATTGTAACGCAGTGTAGAGGCATGTAGCCACCACATCTCTCCTCAGAGATAAGCTACCATCGCCCGAGCATTTTCATTATGTTTGTAAGCACATTTCAGTCTTTTACATTAATGAAATGAAGTATTCTTTATGCTACATCTCTATATTTATGTTTATTTCTATACTTTAATGTGTTCCTGCATAAATCTGGATCAGTGGTATCAGAGCGGGCTGCTCTTTCTCTTTTTTTCTTTGCATGTCCCTAATGAGGTAGGGATATAAGGAGTTAGGGCTTGAACTGGTCGAACCTTTGCAAGACCAGCCTCACAAATCTCGATGGCCTCCCATGGTGGATGAAAATAAAGATCAGGGGGCAGGGGATCCTATCAAAATCTTTCTCGAAGAAGCCCTCGAGCGAAAAAGGAATGCGATGATGGATAACTTTGCCCAGATCCTTCAGCGACTACCTAGTGGCGACACATATAATAGCTACTCTAGAAACACCACACCCTTTAAGGTACAAGTTAACTTTGAAATCCCAATATTCGAGGGTCAGATAGTTGAAGATGTCGTAGATAAATGGTCAAATCTACTAGAAGGGTATTTTTTTGTTCATGATTTTTCCAACCAGAAAAAGGTTACTTTCACTCTTCTCAAAGCAACCCCTCACGTCAAGGACTGGTGGGAAACCTACTGTGAGCGTAAGGATGAAAGTATGAAATCATTGTTTTCAGTTGCTCCCACTTGGAATTCATTCCAGGACGCTATCAAGGAGCAGTACTACCTTGTCGAGAGCTATGAGGATAAATACATGAAGTGGACCATGCTGCGGTAGGGAAGGGACTAAGATGTGCCAGAGTTTACCAATGTTTTTCATACCTTGCGCATAAAGTTGGGCATCAAGGATTCTGAGAAACATTTTGTACTCAAGTACCATGACTACCTACATAGATACATCTAGGAAGAGATGGAGTTCTTGGACATCTCCTCTCTTGGCACGGTGTATCGATACACCGTTAAGATCGAGCAAAAGTTTAAACAGAAGAGGCGAGACTTTGGATCTGCGAATCCAAAGAACAAAGGACAGAGCCAAGGCGGGGCAACCCAAGACAACCCGTCGAAGCCGCAAGAAAATAAAAACAACATGAAGTCAAAGAAGGACACAGGAATGTGGTGTGAGTTCCACAAGAGCCCCACTCATAGTATAAGTGAGGGTCGAACCAAGCAATCGTCGTGACCGAGTTGAAGGATTCAGAATCAGATGCATGTTTCGACCCTGAGTCAGAATCCGATAAGAGGAATGACAAAGGGAAGCAGATCATTGACGCAGAGCCCAGCACCACTATTGCCACCTCTAAGATCCAGAAGAATGAGCCCGAATATCTAGAGGAGGGGGAGCGTCTTTTCCACTCACAAATGTGGGTGAAGGGTTCGTCACTGCAATTCATTGTGGACAGTGGGAGACAAAAGAACTTCATTCAGTAGAGGTCTTGAAGCACCTGGGACTACCGACCATACCACACCTGCAACTGTACAACATCGAGTGGCTTCACCAAGGACGAGATCTTTGAGTTCGCCATCAGTGATGCCTTCCCTACATCATCAAGCCCTTCACAGATGAGGTATTGTGTGATGTTGCACCACTCAATGTTTGTGATGTATTATTAGGCGAACCATACTTGTGGAAGCGACATGCTATGTATGAGTCAAGGCCTTGCGCTGTTATTATTTCTTTATGTAATACATTATACAGGATACGGAAGGTAGCCCCACCTACCGCCACTTCTTTGATCTTTGCTAAGAAAGGTAGTAAGATCATCTCCCAGACTAGGAAATTTATTTTCTTTCTGGTTCACTCTCAAAGTAAGGGGAAGATCGTAGCCACATCCATGGCCCTTGGGAAGGGTTCCTCCATGCAGTAGAAGCAGGTGGATACCATCATGAAAGGATATAGGGACATCTTCTCCTCACTAACAGGGGTATCGTTACACTGTTAGGTCAACCATTCGTTCGATCTGACTCCCGGAGCACCTCTACCCAACGAGCCGATATATTGTTGCTCCATTTTAGAAAATGACAAGTACAAGCAACAACATGATCAACATCAGGTGTCACACAAGTTTCAGGTGGGCGACAAAGTTTGGTTGCATTTATAGAAAGAATGCCTTACCAGAGCCCATTGGAAGCTCAGACCATTCTGATATGATCCTTACACCATTAATAAAGATGTGGGAAATAATGCTTTGGAGCACAACATTCTCCCATTCCTTGGCTTGCACCACGTGTTCAATGTGGACCGCCCTCGACCATGCTTCCCACCATTACTGGACACATCAGATTGGAGAACAACTCACTAAGGACCAAGTTGAATAGGAGTTTCCCCATCTCATGGAGGCACTCAACGCAATGGGGACCATTGCTTCTTAAGGGGGGAGGAATGATCCAGGTAGATATTGGTGGCCACCTGCCAATTCCACTTGTACCATTGTTTCTTTAATTGTAGCATAGTTTACTATTTTTAGCAGTTTTTTAGGTCCTAAACTTCTGGAGCCGTTTTGAGGCCCTAAACGACATTTTTTGGCAATCTACCATGTTTATTTTTATAAAATTGTCTTTTTTGTCATAGTCCTCAGAGAGATCTTTCCAATGGGGTATCATGCATGTCAAACGGAGATAATATGACCAAGTCACGACCCTGGGAAGTTGGCTATCCAACTAACCCCAACGGGGCCCATAAACTCTTAGTGTTACATCTCCTCGGATTAATGTTTGGTTGTTTAGGGTTTTCTCTTATTGTTCAATAATAAAAAGGCCCTTGAGCCTCATTGTAATGCAGTTCAGAGGCATGTAGTCACCACATCTCTCCTCAAAGATAAGCTACCATCGCCTGAGCATTTCCATTCTATTTGTAAGCATATTTCAGTATTTTACATTAATGAAATGAAATATTATTTCTGTTGCATCTCTGTATTTATGTTTATTTCTGTACCTTATTGTGTTCCTTCATAAATTTGGATCAACAGATAAATACCATGGTTATGCCAATACCATGGACCCCTGTACTATGGTAATATTTAAGTCAATACCACTGGTAAAGACCATGGCTATGCCATTACCACAAACTCATATGCCATGGTAATCTCCTAAACAATCCCATGGGAAAATACCATTGTTATGACGATACCAACACTATTTGCACCAAGGTAATATCACATGCCAACCTACTCCACACACATACTAATACCATGGTCATGCTAATACCAAGAATAAATGTACCATGGAAATATTGTACTCATGAACTATGCAAGTTGCACAAGGAAACCATAGAAAATTAAAAAAAAAAAAAAAAACTGAAAACAACTCAACTCCAAAACATCTAACATAAACCAAGCCAAATTACCTCCAACATCTATAACAACATCTCCAACACATACAACAACATCTCAACACATGTATCAGCAAATCCAATGCTTCCATCACATGTAGAAGCATATGTAACACCTGTAGCAGCAACCCATCCACCTACAACAACAACATCATATGACAAACCAATCATAACATAAGTATGTTGACATCAATGCCAACCAACAAGACCATCAAGTTGAACACTGCAACTGCAAAACATTCATCACACGTCACGAAGACCACCTATCATCATCAAGTAGACATAAGGCATATGATGAACAACATTGAGACCATGTTGACATCAATGCCAACACTACAATTCCAGCAATCTCCCCATTTGGCATTGATGTCAACCTCAATTCGATCTAAGGCTAATCTCCATATACTCTCCAAAAGTGAAAATGCAACTCGAAAGCTGATCTCTATCCATCCAAATTCTCTCCCCCTTTGACATTAATGGCAAAGGGCCATACCAACACTTAAGAAAATGGCAATAATGTCAGATGAGAGTAGGGCTCCCCCTTTCATACTAAACACCATACTGATGCAAACCAAATAAGTCTCTCCTTTAATGTAGGCATGTTAAACAAGGAAACCAACTACCAATAAGTCTCTAGCCAATGCCATGCAATCTATGAAAACTGAACATGCTCCCCCTAAGCATGTACTGAAAATGTAAACACACTCTTTTTTTGTTGTAGAAACACATCTGCCTACTACAATAAGCCTCCTTTCTAAGTGCAAGAGACTATGCCTCACGAAACATCACTCTAATTGACTTTGGACAAGATATACAATGAATTACAATACATATACAATGCTTCATGAAGCAAATACATGGTTGTGACAAATACATAGAACTGAAATATGAATCCTCTATAAACTCTCATTAACCAATACTCTAATGGATCCAAGTTTACATTGTGCACCCAATGTAGTGGGGATACATCAAAGATATACAAAATAATACATGACTTGGAATTCCATTGACCCATACATAGCTAATGACAAGACATACTAGACACCATGGGTCTCTCCATGAGAAATATGCCAACAAGATAGAACAAGAAAGGTACATGGATTTTACATCTACAAATAAGTGTGCTCTCATCTATGCATTCCCAATACAATAATATAACATGAAATACGTCGCCTCCATGAACAAAGATGTATGATCCATACAACAATAACAATAAGAATGCAATACATGGCATGTGCATCGAACATAAGGCCTCCATGAGAAATGAAATAAGCTCTCAATATGTAGCAACAACAATAGAAATACTATTTGAATCATATTCCAGTTCATGGATACTTAACATACTGGCCATCAATATCCCAACAATGAAGATCTTACAATAAAATCATGATAACCACTAGCATCCACCACCATTCTCCACGTAGGCATCAAAAAATCAACTGAAAGCGGAAACGTAGAAATATGTCATAGAGAAGAAACAAATACATATACTCATCATCATGAAGCTCATCAACGATTAAAATAATATATCATCAACTCAAATCATGAGCAGGAAATCAATAGGCAACAATAACATCACTAATAGCATGTAGACCAATACATATAATCTCTCCAGCAAAATCAATGTGTGGCCAATATGCAAATATCAAAGAAACACTAAGCAGCAGAAATAACATCAGAATATTTGGCATGATAACACCATTAACAACACAGATTCATCATCTCCTCAATCTCAATCCATCAACACATTCTCTCTCCCTATGAGAGGAAAAACCAAGCAGCAACATCCATCATACCAAAACATCATGAGAAACATCATTCTTTCCATATATAAGTAGCAATAAAAATCAACATGAATCAAACATATAAATATCCAACACATCCTAATCAAAATAATACTCTCTCTCCATGTAATAGAAACATATGATTCATCCATCTAATAGGTATTAGCAGCATGCATGATTCATCTAGAATTGAAAACAGAAGTAATAATATGCATATTCTAGATGAACTAACTCCAACATATCATCTTATCTCCATGGAAGTAACACATATAATAAAGCTTGTCATGATTGTGGTCTATCAATGAGAACACTAGTAGCATGTCAATTTTTCTATACAACCATATTATCTCATCCAACTAGTAAAGTGTGGCACCAATAATAAAAATCATCCTTCATCAAATCAATGTCAAATATATGCATAACGAGCTCCTCAATAGTGAGCATGATCCCAACAATCTGCAGGTCCATTTGGAAGCACAAATGCTCCCCCTGAATGTATGATCCCCTCATCACATCTCAACATATAGCTGCTTCAAAAACCATTAGTAACATATGTACATGGTTAATCCAACTAAAATCAAACTAGAATAGAAATAGATAAAAAATGACAATGCGCTTCAAACCTCGTGAACTCCCCCCCCCCCCCCCCCCGAACACATGCATCTTTAAAAATGTAGATTTTTCCTCATTCACAATTTCTGATATGGCTGCACATCCAAGAATCTACATGAAAATCATGATGCAACCATATTCTCCTTCTGAGACCATGCATGCCTCAGTTTTTTATGGTGGGTTCCTTGCTTCTCTTTTCTCCTCCAAACTTTCATTTTTTGACCCTTCTTGTTGTGTGCTTAGTCATGCATATTCTCCTCTCTCTAGTTGGATCTCCTGTAAAACATGGGCAGTTTGCAATCCTTGGCCTTATGAACAATATTGTCACACACAAAACATATTGTGTGACTAAGGAACTGAGGAATAGCTTGATATCTTCTGATTATCTGATTTTTATTCCTTGCATGTCCCTTGCGTAACTACTTTAGTATGCATCATTCAACCTCATAAACACTATTCAGATCTTCGTGATGCACTTCACAGAGAAAATACAGTATAACGAATCACAACCATACGTAAATACATAAACTAATAAACAAGTAACTTAACCAAGATATGCTTCAAAATTCCCTTTTATTACTTTGATTCTTCAACAATACAAACTTCTAACCCTATGAACTCAGTTGCAGTGGCTTGCACACACAGCTACAAGCTTACTAAGGTCTCTGCACACACAACAATAGGAGCCTACTCCTTTGCCTAATTACAGAAGATGACAGACTCTAAAGACAAGTATCGACCATCTGATGATTTTCTTTTAGATAAACTAAGACATCCTTTATATACTGATCTATTACAATACCATGGTCTACAAACCATGGGCACAACTCAAAACAATACAAAACTAAGGGTCTTTGACCTTCCTAAAACCCCTTGACTCCTAATGACCTGCACACTCCACTTCTAAAAATGTGGAGACTTTAACAAAACTTAGTCAAAATTGGACATAGGTGACCCCGTCCCAACATACCCCCAACAAAAATATGTGATACGTCCTTGAGTCACTCCACTGGTACGCTCTGCATCTTTGCTTTTAGGCTATTGAACGAAGACTTCACTAAGTGAAGCGCCTCCATGCATTTTGCTGCTTCCTATCGAAATTCTTCAACCAACTTCTCTATAATTGATCCTTATACTACTAAGTTGATTATCTGTTGTGTTTGTTGCATACTTTTGAGCTTTCCCTCCATAGTATGTGAGAGATGCCCTGCCTCTTCCTCCCAAGGTTGCATCCATGGAGTGATAATCTGCAGCTCCTCAATCTGTGCTTGTAGGGATGTCCCTTCTTTCAACAGGGAGAACTATTGCACAGGGGATAAGGTGCACATCATTTCCTTGATCTCATCATACCACAGTTGCTTATCCCAAACTTCTACTTCAATATTTTTCACTTGTGGGTCCTCCTGCAGTGAGGCCCATAGTTATAGCATTTTGTCAAACAGTTGGCTACAGTCCTAGACTATAGCGCCTATTTTTTCCATGTCTATTCTGATGGAAGTCTCACACTACTCTCGGATCTCAGGTGGAGTGGTGGGCTATAGCTTCAATTGTAGCTCAGTAATTTCCATTTGTAGATCAAAACATACCTTATCCACTTGCGCCTTCAACTCTCTGAATGTATCTACCAGTTGTTACACTTTGTCTTCTGAGGTGGCGTTAGACTGAATTTGGAGCTCTGGCAACTCACTGCATACTCTGGAAATGGCCTAATCCTACTGCTTCCTTCGCACAACTGCCTCATCTCAATCCTAGAGAGCTTTGTGTTTTTCATCGCACATTTGTTGAATAGTGATCTACACATCTTTGATGACCCATGAGAGCCTGTTTCTCTCGCACCTTAGGTTCATCTGCTACACCCTAGTGTAGCTCATGAAATCTCTACAAAGGGAGTGCCATGAGGTGAATACTCATATTCTTAAGTTGTTGCATGCTCTCCATATCTTTGACATTATTTAGCTATAAAGATCCATCAGGCAGGTGTACAGTGCAAAGCTCTGATGTGAGTACTGACTACACACTTCCCGATGTCACTAGTACTATGCTCGCTTGAGACCGACTCACTTGAGACTGGCTCGCTTGAACCACGCTTGCTTGAAACTAGCATGCCTAAACCTGCAAATCTTTGAGGCCCTTTTGGACCTCTGTCAGCACAACTTTGTGTTGATCCTCGATGTTTCCCCAAATCTCCTCCGTCTCAAATCGGACACTGTCTCCAATTTCCTCGAGGTCCCCGTCAGTGAGGACCAAGGGTTCGATGCCGACGGACTTATCAAATTTCTGCTTCTTATGTGTGCCTACCGCACTTGTCTTCTTCCACTTCTTGACAAAAAATGGAGAATCAATGTCCTCTAGGTCTATATAGGGTTTTCACCACCCTGATTAGGTTCATCTTTGTGTTGTTCTTCTTCTTCCTCATGCTCTAGTTCTTGCGTGATATTCTTTTATAAAACTCCTTCTTAACTTCTTCCCAACTTAGGTAACCAAACATGCAGAAACACACTCGACACTTTAAGTGCAAAAACACACGTGAACTCTCAATATGCAAATTATCCAAATGTGGAGCGGGGTGCGATATTTATATCCAATTTCAAATTCAAATTGTCTGTTCCCACTTAGATCTTCCTCATAAATGCGGATTTGGTGAAAACTTTTCCCATATTTGCGCCTTAAATGAATTTTCCCCACTCCTTTAACGGAAAATTCCTTGTTAAATCAATTGTAGCACCACCAACAGTCATATTCTGGACAAGTTGTGTCAGACCCACCCTTGCTACATAGACACCCGCTTTGTGTCGTAGCTTCCTCTAGTTGTGCCAACCTCTTGAACATTGTGTAGCTCTCATACTTCGACACAATTGTCTTTCGGCAGAGTTTTTTAGAGTCCCATGCTTCCTTTCAACTACCCATAGCACTAAGACTTGTTTGCATCCATATAGGAATTGCACAATCTTAGGGATGAAATCATCCCTGTATATATTCAATCAACTTCCATTCACACATCCAAGGAATGGTTCTCCCTTCAGCTTCACGAGCTAAACTGCGCCACCATTGGAGATATTATTAACAATGTTGGGCCCCAACCAATAATTTTGAACTTACCTGGGAACTTTGTGAACTTACTATCATATAATAAAACCAAGTCACCATTCTTAAAGGTTCGTTGCTTAATATGTCGACCATGCCATGCTTTTTCCCTAGCCTTCTGTACTTGTTGATGGAAACCTGTGATGAAGCTATCGTCTTCTAGTGCAATCAATTGTTCCAATCATTCCTCCATAATGTCACTGTCTACCATGTTTGTGACTGTGTCAATTCTCAAACTTGGTAGTATGTATTCGATAGGCATGACAACTTCATGCCCATAAACTAATATGAATGGAGTTTTTCCCGTCAGTTTCTTATAGGTTGTCCTGTAAGCCCAGAGAACTACCGGTATGCACACATCCTAGCCATTTCTATTGACATTACAGACCTTCGTCAGAGAGTTTTCCAAAATCTTGTTGAAATCTTCCACGTTGCCATTTGCCTATGGATGATAAGGTGTAATTTTTTGACGATGTAACTGGGACTCAGTCATCAATGTTTCAATCGTGTCATGTAAAAAATGTGATCCTTTGTCACTCATCAGGATCTTTGGAAAACCAAATCTTGACAAAATGTACTCAAACATGAACTATACAACAATATCTGCACTGCAATCTTTTATAGGCTTTGCCTCATCCCACCTGGTCAGATATTTTGTTGCAGTAATAATATAATGTGTACCCGCCTTCTTACCTGGTGGGTTGATTGGTCCTACGAAATCAATTGCCCATTTTTTGAAAGCTTGCAGAGTGAGCTATGGATTCAATGGCAATTCATCCCACTTTGATGGTCTACCAATCCACTGGCAAACGTCGTACTTACTACAATACTCCTTTGAATCTTTGTGTACCATGGGCCACCACAACCCTGCTCTTAAAATATTCTTCATGGAGTCTTTCCTTGCATAATGGCCTCCCGCAACGCCACCGTGTGATTCAACTAGAATACTATGTCTTTCATACTTAAGGACATATCTACGCGATATTTCATCCGAACCCATTCTGTACAATTGTCCTGCGATCAAGGAAAAGTCTGCAGCTCAAAATACCAATTCTTTCTTCTACTGCAGTGTATACTCTACAGGAGCTACGTTGGTAGACAAAAATGAAATGATGTCAGTGAAGTGATTGTCAGGTACTCTTATTGTGAAGAGTTGCACATCAGTTAGTCCTTCCTCGATATTTGTAGATTCTTCGCCATTCTCAATTCTTGATAGATGTTCTGGTCCGATATTCAATCTGCCTGTCTTGACGATTAATTCAAAATCAAACTCTTGGAAGAGAAGCAACGATTGACAAATCTTTGCCCCAACACAGGCTTGTTGACTAGGTACTTTAATGCAGAATGACGTGTGAAAATTTTAAAGTGCGCACCTAATAGATAATGTATGAATTTTTGTAGTGCATATACCATGGCCAAACCTTCGTGCTCAGTCGTAGAATAATAATTCTCCGCCTTCAATAGTTTTCGACTAGCAAATGCAATTGGGTGGTTAATGTCTCCTTCGCCTGGTTGGGTCAATAAATCACCCAAAGTTATGCATGAGGCATCTACCTGGACATGAAACTCTTTCTTCCAATCTGGAAACAGAATTGGTGCAGTAACCATCTTTTCTTTCAAAAGATCAAAGCTCCTTTGGTAGTCCCCATCCCAACAAAAGATAATGTCCTTTTTCAACAACTTCTCCATTGGCACAGTGATCTGCACGCATGCATTTATAAACTTTCAATAATATCCAGTCTGTCCTAGAGTAGTGTGGAACTTCTTCACATTCTTTGGCGGATCGAAATTGATGATAACAACAATTTTTGCAGGGTCGACCATCAAACCCTGCTTGCACACAACATGGCCCAACAATATTCCATATGGTACGCAGAATATACACTTCTTAAGGTTCAACGATATTTGGTATTTTATGCAAACATCCAACATTAAGTGTAGGCTCCACAGATGCTTCTTCAGTAACCCAAACATAGTCCAATAATCAAATTACACTTCCAAAAATTTGTGAATAAACTCCTTAAATGCTGCGACAACCACCCTGGTGAATATCACGGGTGCATTTTTCAACCCATACAACATTATAGTATACTTAAATGATCCCCATTCAGTGGAAAATGTTCTCTTACTTTGATATTTTGGTGCCATCTTGATTTGGTGATATCCTAAAAACCCATCCATGAAAGATTAAGTCTCTTGTCCTCCTACATTTTCTAGAACTTCATCAGTGAACGGCGTAGGGAACAGATCATTCACATAGGCATAATTCAACTTCCTTAGATCCACATAGTTCCTTATTTCGCCTTTGGTCTTCTTTTCTTGTACAACCATCAAGTTAACCCAGTCGGAATCCTCTACTGGCTCAATTATCCCAGCTGCGACCATCTTGTTAAGTTCTTCCTTCACCTTCTCTTTGTATTTTGGGTTAAGCCAATATGGTCACTGCTTTACAGGCTTAGCGTCTAGTTTCAACGTGATTTTCATAACACCCAGATCACTCGTAATACCTTTGAATTTAGAAAACTTCGTCGAGAATAATTCCTGATATTCATGTAATAGCTCAACAAATTTACAGACTCTTTCTTCGTCCCAATAATTGTCGATGCGCACAAAATTTGATTCTTCCTCAGTCCCTATATTGATCTTCCTTGTCTTCATCAGTTGTGTCACATCAGGTATCTCAACATCTAGTCTTGCAACTTCACATTGTCCTTCTGATTTTTGGATATTGACATTGCGCTGATCTTCTTCACCCGCTTCCGTAGTTATGTTGTAACATTCGAGCACGTGCTGCACCTGCGCTTTCCAATCTGGTTGAACCCAAGCTGACACTTCAGTTGGTATTCTGAAAATAGTTGCACGGATCTCTTGAAGGGCATCATCTATACATTCAAACCCGTCCTCAAAAATAAAATTCAATATAAAACTTTCCTTCAATTCATGCCAGTTAGTGGTTCCATGGCGCAGTTCTATTTCAAGATACCAGTTCATAGGTATTACATCTAACGCGTGGAAAAAGATATGTACCCAATCTAGTTGTGGTTCTTCACCCCATGCATTAGTCAAGTGAGACAGATGCTTGTGCGGGTCATCCTTTCCAGTATACTTTTTGTTAGGTCCCTATACTACTAGTGTAACCCCTTATTGTTATTAGTACAACCCCCTTATTATATTGTTGTGCCCATGTAGTCCCCATATTGTTATTATTATGCCCCATAGAAGCCCACTATTGTTATTATTGTGCCTGATCTGAAAATGGGGCACTAAAGGCTTCTTGTGAGCTTACAAGAACCCCTCCCACTTCCAAAGTTACATATTCCTAAGCCTTAATGATTAACCAATGCGTAATTGAATATGTGCTTGAAAATATAGGTGTATGCTTATGTTTGTTTTTTAACTGTTCAAGTGCTTATGTACATTTTCTTATGCTAATGTAAAACACATATAACAGTAAATAAAGCAGCAAAGAAGTAAACAAATAAGACAACAATGTAATATGGAGTTCACCCTGATATCTTGGGCTACGTCTCCTTGATCTCTAATCAACACGATTAGGCTCTTTGGGATTATGGCTGAATTCTTTTACAAGTCTGTATATGGTTTACAAATGAACCAATGGGCTCAGAATACCATCTTACCCCTGGCTGTCCTTTAGCTGCAAACATATCTAGGCTTCTTTGGACTAATTCTTTCCGTTAGTGCTTTGAGCTCCTTTGAGCTTCTGGCTTCTTCGACTCCCTCAGAATCGTTTACTATCTCTGGACTCCTTCTTCTGTCTTCAACTCAAACAACACCAACAACAACTCGATCATTCGGTCTCTTTGTTGTCTGATACTTCATTGAAGCATTTATGTGCTGCCTCCAACCTTTGGTGGCTTCGCTCTATTAAGTGCTTTGGCTCTGCCTTTCCAACATCTGGTGGCTATCTCCTATCAAGCGCTCTGGCACACCGAGCTTCCCAATGGGTTCATCAGCGCTCCAACTCTGCTCACACATTTACTTCACACTGTGGACTACCCTCCTGGCAAATTCTCAACGTCCAAGCCTTTCTAAGCTTCTGGAGCTTCCTCTCAGTGTTAGCTTCCTGCTTTGGCTTCAGCAACAGCTCCCATAATGATCAACAACCCAATAACAACCAACAGTCCCCTCGTTCTATTGTTTTGCGGCTTTTAAGCCAAATCGGTGCTTGTCTGTTCGTTTCAGCTCTCAGGCTCTCTGGCTCCTGGTCGTTTCCCCTTCATCTTCCTTTTGGAGCATTTAACAATCATTGATAATGTCCCAAGGTATGGTGGCCACTTGTTTTGCACAGAAGGGCAATCGGCGCTTGCAATCCTTTGAAACAGTCATTTTTATGTTAACACAGGAAAACATTGCCAAATGTGGAAGAATCTGCAGAACATTGTTCATCCGGACATGAAATATTCATAACTATGCTTTATAGCGCCATCAGGTCTGCCTGGGAATCGCTATCGCATATCGCAATTGGCCTACTCCATGGTTTTCCTTTTGTATTAAAATGATGAAATTAATGGAAAATGGCTCCCTTCGGACTTGAAACATTATATAGAGGCATTTCGGAACCCTTTCGGGTCTGTAATATCGCATCGCAAATCACAATGTCGCACGATCTAAAGGCCCAATGCTCCCTTTTGGCTTTGCTCTGATCTGATATCCGATCTCCGATTGCTCCGATCGGTGCTTTCGCATCTCGACGGATCGGCTTATCGGCATTTCAGCATATCAGTGTTTGGCATATCGTCGATTCCATGGCCCGCAGCCCTTAAGCTTCCCCGATCGCCGATCAACGATCAGATCTTGACCGTTGCTTCCCTTTGCCAATCCGACGGCTATAACACACTCATTGTAATCGACCCATCGCACATCTTAAGGCCTCGGGGCACTGGTCCTTCTCCCATGGATCTGTGCGATGCGATAAGGCGACAATCACTTATCGCAATAGTTGATGGCCCGAGGTCCTTCCCTTTGAAATAATTGCAATGTGATATTTCCATTGTTCCATTCAAACAGGGCCATGTGGCCCAATCCCGGTCAGCCATGTGTCAGCTTTGGATTAGCCCGTGAGCCTATACTAAAATCAAAATTTTCAATATAGTGCAAAATTTAATGAGATTGCCTCCTTTTCTAAGGACATTGGGCAATTTTCATTTTACAATAACTCCTTCATCCGGAGTCTGTTTTCGCCCATTCAAGTTGTGTTGGATTCAGAATGAGGAGATATTTGCAATGAGACTATTTCCAGGAGCAGCCTGTGATTTTCATTTTCCTCTGATTTACAAAGGATTTGTGCCATTTGGCACCTTTTACCTCTTATATCAAATCTTTTAGACTTAGAGGTTTATCCAAGATCCATTTTTGGATCAATGCCCTTACATTATTGTTGTTATGTTGGCTCTAATTATATTATGAACCCTTAGATTCCTATATATAGAAAGGAGGTCTTGTCATTTATATCGTCCAAGAATTGTTCTTTTGTGTAATGTAAAGGAGGTTGCCCCCTCGAAGAGGCTTATTTCTAAGGCGTTGATCTATCTTTTCTATCTTTTTGTGAGCTGGTTTCATAACATTTGGTTTCAAAGCTTTGGATTCTAGGGTTTTGCTACTCCAAACAGATCATCGTAGAATTTTCGCTATAAATTTGTTTCTGCCATGTTTCAGAAGCTAACAAAAAAACCCATTTGAGACAAAATATCTCTGAACCTCGGGTCCAAATTTAAGATCTTGTCTCGCTATATTTTTGGAGATATTATTTGAGAACGTTAGGGTTTTTGCAAGCTCCCGAATTTCATCTAAAATAGGTCATTGTAGACGTTTCGTTATAAATTGTTTGCTACGAAGTTTCAGAAGCTAAAAAAGAAACCCATTTGGGAAGAAAGTGGTCTGAAAGTTGGGTCTGAATTTCAAATCTTGTCTCACTATATTTTTGGATATATGATCTGAAGAAGTTAGGGTTTTTGCAGACTCCCGAATTACATCTTAAACATGTGACTTTGGGAAAATCATCATAACTTTATCTCTGAGCATCAGATTGAAATTTTGTAAGAATTTACATAAAGAGGAATGACACAGAAATTACCTGCATACGAATTCAAAAAACACAGAAAATAAACAATGCGAGATCATAACACATAAAACACATATACACAGAGATTTTCCCCTGGATCCCAAAACTGGGACTACCAACTTGATTTTTCATTATTTCTTTTCAATGTTATAATACATATTTATACATGCCAAAGCATCCAATACCATGGACTGAAAACCATGGCGTCCAAAACCATGGACCGAAAACCATCACGTCCAAAACCATGGACCGAAAACCATTGCATCCAAAAACATATGCGAAAATCATGCACAAAACCATAGGTGGGTCCGCCTAACCTAACATAGGTTCCAAAACCAAAATTTTCCAGGGCGCTGCCTTGGACCCCTCAAACCACGTGTGACTCCCCCTGCTATGCAATCATCGCAACAAAGGGGGGGGCTCTGCACCCCTTCTAACCCCCCAGTTAACTATGTGGGTTAGTCGTGGAAAGAATATAACACAAACCAACATTCTCCCACTTGTTGTTTTCTTTCCACAAGGGGCCACAAGAGAGCTTAGTCATTTATCCAACCCTGTAACACCCATTGTTTGTCTACACCAAGAGAACTTCTCAGAGCTCACAAATATTGTCAATGCATCTACAGTATTCTTCAAAGTGTCCACCTTTACGAACAACACCTTTTTGTCTTCTAGCATATCCCTCACAAAGTGATACTAAACATCAATGTGCTTTGTCTTTGAATGCTAAGAAGGGTTCTTTGCTAAGAAAATTGCACTTTAGCTATCACAGTCTATCCTTATAGCTCCCTGTACTAACCCCATACTTGAACACAATCTCTGCAACCAAAATGCTTCCTTGCTTGCATGAGTGGTTGCCATGTATTGTGCCTCTGTAGTTGATAGTGCCACTAGAGATTGTTTCTTACTCATCCAACTAACTACACCTCCAAATAGGTTAAACACATTTCCACTTGTAGATTTTCTTTGATCCAGATCTCCAGCCCAGTCAGCATCAACAAAGCCATGATATCCAACACTCTGTCCAGTCCTGGTCTTCCTTCGTAGCACAAACCATAATCACTAGTGCTACGCAAATACCTGAAAACCCGCTTCACTGCTGTCCAATGCTCCTTTCCTGGTTTTGACATAAACCTGCCTAATACTCCCACTGCATGTGCAATGTCTGGTCTAGTACAAACCATTGCATACATCAGGCTACCAACTGCACTTGCATATGGAACATGGGACATGTCCTCTTCCTCTTCTTGTGTCTTGGGACACTGTTTAACAGATAACCTCACACCTACAGGAATAGGAACCTTCACCGGTTTACTATCTTGCATATTAAACCTCTGCAATATTGTCTCGACATACTTCCTCTGGTTTAACCAGAGCTTCCTCTTTTTCCGATCTCTTTTAATTTCCTTTCCCAAAATATAGTTTGCAGCACCGAGATCTTTCATGTCGAATTTGGAGGACAATTGGGTCTTCAAATCCTGGATAATTTCTTTGTCATTTCCAACCAACAACATAATACAAGACCAGATAAATAACATGGCCACCAATTAATTTAAAATACACACAATGATCTGCTTTGCTTCTGGTGAAGCAAGTCCCCGTATAAATGTATCAAATTTCTGATACCACATCCTTGGTGACTGTTTTAACCCATACAGAGACTTCTTTAACTTGCATACTAGTTCTTTCTTACCCTTCACCGCAAAGCCTTCAGGTTGCTTCATGTAGATTTCCTCTTCCAAATCCCCGTGAAGAAATGTTGTCTTCACATCCATCTGTTCTACCTCAAAATCAAAAGCAGCAGCAACAGATAAAAGTAATCTAATAGAAGTTACCTTGGCAACAGGAGAAAAAATATCACCAAAATCAATTCCCGGCAACTGGGAATAACCTTTTGCTACCAACCGAGCTTTGTATTTCTCCACCTTCCCTTCTGCATTTGTCTTCTTCTTGAACACCCATTTGCTGCCAATGGGTTTCCTCCAGCCGGCAACTCCACCAGATCCCAAGCCTTATTTTTGTGCAAAGATGCCATTTCATCAACCATGGCCTCTTTCCAGAGTTTTCCATCCTCTGAATCCACTGCTTCCTTCACAGTTCTAGGATCATCATTAGTAACAGACAAAGCAAAGTTTGAACAGAAAGCAGATGGAATATACCTTTCTAGTTGCCTTCTTACTCGAGCTGATCTTCTCACAGCCGGAGTTTGTGGCTCTTCATCTTCTGATTCCTCCTCTGCTACAGAGTCTGATTCTTCCTCCTTAGTTCAAACTCTATCTTCACAGGTTCCTTTGGTTGGACTTCATGTTTAATAACATCTTTCACCTCTCTGAACACCACATCTCGACTGTACACAACCTTCCTTATTACTGGATTCCAAAGCTTATAACCCTTTAAACCATCCTTATACCCAATAAAGATGCACTTTTCATATTTACTATCCAACTTGGTTCGTTTCCCCTTTGGAACATGTACATATGCATCATGTCCAAATACTCTCAGATGTGAAAGAGAGGGTTTCTTACCAGTCCATAACTCTTGTGGAGTCTTATCCTCCAATGCTAATGAAGGTGATCTGTTGACCAGGTAACATGCTGTCTCCACCGCCTCTACCCAGAATTCTTGTCCTAACCCGACACCATTGAGCATGCTTCTTTCCCTTTCCATCAACGTCTTGTTCATTCTTTCTGCAACTCTATTTTGCTGAGGTGTATATGGAGTAGTCTTCTGTTGTGCTATACCACACTTATAGAATTCGTCAAATTCCTTGCTACAAAACTCTCCATCGTTATCTATCCTCAACATCTTTATCTTCTTCTCTATCTAGTTTTCTACCAAAGCCTTAAATTATTTAAACCTGTCAAAGACTTCAGATTTATTCTTAAGGAAATATACCCATGTATTCCTTGAGAAGTCATCTATAAATGATACATAGTACACAGATTTACCTAGTGATGGAACCTTCATAGGTCCAAACACATCACTATGCACAAGCTCTAATATCTGTTTCGCCCTCTTACCACCAGAGGGGAAACTCACCCGATTCTTCTTCCCATATACACAATTTTCACAGAAATCAAAATCCAGAGAGCTATTACTCATACCTTCTACCTTTTACCATGAAGTATTCGAAGGCCCTTCTCTCCAATATGTCCAAGCCTTTGATGCCACAACATGGTCTTCTCTCCAGAGACCACTAGATTTTCTGCTCCATTTTCAGAAACCATAGAACTATTGCACCCGTCAACAACAATGCTACCTTGTAGCTTGTACAGAGTTCCAATCCGAACTCCCCGCATCAATACCAGTGCTCCTCGAACCATCTTGCAGGTATCCTTCTCGAAGACTGTCTTTACACCTGCATCATCCAACTTGCTTACAGAAATCAGATTTCTGGCCAACGCAGGAATATGCAGAACACCCGGAAGGGTTCTAACCCTTCCACCTTGCAACTTCAACTTTACTTTTCCGCGACCAATGATTCTAGCCTTCCTATCATCCCCTAAGAAGACATCACCACCATCATATTTCTCATACTCACAGAACCACTCTCTATGGGGAGTGAAGTGAAAGGATGCACAACCATGCCTCATGATCTACATGTGTACTTGAAGAAGCCAAGTACACATCCCCACCTTCATCTGAGGTGGTTTTGGCCTCTACAGAAGGAGCATCATCAGATACCTTTCCTTTGTTAGGAGCTTTAGATTTACAATCCCTTTTGCAGTGCCCTTCCTTTCCGCATTTGCAGCACACCACCTTTACAGGATTTCTTGGAGATTTAGATCTCCCACTCGATGACTTATTTTTGTTTCTGTTTTGGGACCATCCTCAGACAGACAAGGCATCACCATTATGGCTCTCCATATTTTTTCGTCTCATCTCCTCTGTTAGTAAGGATGAGATTATTTCATCAAACTGCAAGGCAGTTGCATTGCTACCTATTGCAATAACCAGACTATCCCACGAATCTGGTAGATAACACAACAAACTAATGCACTTATCTTCATCTGAAATTTTGTTATCAACAGACGATAACTGACTTACCATAGTATTAAACGCATTCAGATGCTCTGTCACCGAGTCTCCATCTTTCATCCTCAAGTTATACAGCTTTTTCCGTAGGAATAGTTTATTCACCAGAGACTTAGATTTGTACAAAGTCCCTAACTTGTCCCACAAAGCCTTTGCTGTAGCTTCCCCTGATACATTCAGCAATACTGAATCTGAGACACATAATTGTATTGTGCTCTTTGCCTTTCGATCCAAATTCTTCCATTCTTCATCAGACACTCCCATTGGTTTAGTACCCGGATCTACCGTGATCCACTGATATTTATCCACCAACAGATCCTCCATCTTAAGTTTCCACAACTCAAAACTCTGACCATTAAATTTCTCGATCTCTATCTTTCCTACTCGCCATCTTCTATTACCACCAGAATTGATCTTGCAGATCTCCCACTGAACAGGGTCTACCACAGGCCCGAGCAAAACCCCTCAGCAACAAAGGCGTCCCATTGAAACCAAAACAACTCTAATACTGAATGTAGGTTTTAACCCTGTACAGAAATTACCTGCATACAAATTCTAAAAACATAGAAACTAAACAATGCGAGAGCATAACACATAAAACACATATACATAGAGATTTTCCTTTAGATCCCAAAACCAGGACTACCAGCTTGATTTTTCATTATTTCCTTTCAATGTTATAATACATATTTATACATACCGAAGCATCTAATACCATGTACCGAAAACCATCGCGTCCAAAAACATGTGTGAAAATCATGCACAAAACCATAGGTGGGTTCGCCCAACCTAACATAGGTTCCAAAACCAAAATTTTCTGGGGCGCTGCCCTAGACCCCATAGAGTGGGGTTACCTACACCCCTCAAACCCCGTGTGACTCCCCCACTCTGCAATCAGCGCAACTAAGGGGGGGACTCCGCCCCCCTTCTAACCCCCCGGTTAACTACGTGGAAAGAATATAACACAACCCAACATGTAGTTTTCTTTCTATATTTTTTAGATCTGAAGGTCAAAATAGTGACACATGGAACTTCATACAAGTTCACTCTTATGAAAAGGTATATAATCAGGTCATCTTGGGAAATTGTGCATAACTACTTCTTGGAGAATCCAATTTCGATCAGATTGGTGGCATTGGAAAGAGGACGTAGAGGGATACTGCAGGTCGCAATTTTAGAACTAGAAGATCTGAAATTACAGAGTTACAGTCGTTTCAAGATCGAGCCCCTAAAATCAAGAAAAAACAATATGAGGAAGTTTGATGGCAAGCATCCGGTAAATTGGATACTACATATGGAGCAATATTTTGATATACATGAGGTGCAACTATTTCAAAAGGTACGTATTGCATCTTCATATTTAGAACCAGATCAATTTTTATGGTATAAAGGGCTTCATTCTCATAAACCACTTGTTACGTGGTCAATTTTCACGGAGGAAATTATAACACATTATGAAGATACAAAGAGAAACACCTTATTTAGCCAATTGATAAATCTCAAACAAAAGTGTTCAATGGCAAAGCACATTGAGGACTTTCAAAAATGAATATAAGGGAAAATAATATTCCAAAAAAGCAGAGGATTGATGTCTCCATAGGGACTTTAAAGAATAACATTGAACATGAGGTTCGTCTTTGGGAACCTGATTCATTGGAGAAGGCATTCAGGTTGGCAAGAAAAGTGGAAATAAAAATTATGGCAATAAGGAATTCTACCCCTCACAACTATAAAAATGGAAGTGTTATTTCTCCTAGCCTTCCACAATCTACAAGGTTGACACCACAACACTTGGAAGAAAAAAGAGAAAAAGGACTTTGTTACAATTGTGTTAACAAATACATTAAAGGTCATAAGTGTGCTGAGAAGAAATTATTTTACATTGATTGTGAAGAGGAGGAAAAAAAGGATCAAGAAACATCAAAAGAAGAGGATATACACCAGGAACCAACCCCAGAGAAAGAAGAAATGAATCCAACCATATCTTGTAAAGCATTGGCAAGAATTCCACTCTTCAAACTCTCAAGATAGAAGGACATATCAAGAAGAAAAAGGTTCAAGGAAGTGAAGATCATATCGAGGAAAAAAGAAATGATCCGACCATATCTTGTAATGCATTGGTTGGAATTACCACTTCTTCAAACTATCAAGATAGAAGGACATATCAAGAAGAAAAATGTTCAAGAAGTGAAAGCTCACATCGAGCATCAAGAAATGAATCTGACCATATATTGTAATGCATTGGAAGAAATTACCACTCAAACTCTCAAGATAGAAGGACATATCAAGAAGAAAAAGATTCAAGCAGTGAAAGATCACATCGAGCATCAACAACAAGTTATCCAACTTTTAAAGGATACCGCCACTTTGGTACAGAATCAAATGAAACAACAGGCACATCAACATTGCAGTGAAAGAAGTTTTAATGTAGGCAATTGGGTATTTTTACGGCTACATATCAAGCAAGCTATTTATGAGAAGGAAATATTGGCAATACTACATGCACTTAAGAAATGGCAACCTTGCCTAATGGGAAGAAACTTCAAGGTAAAAATGGATCATGACAGTGTTAAATAATTTTTAGAACAAAGATTATATTTAGAAGAACATAAAAAATAGGTCACAAATATGTTGGGTTATGACTTTGAAATCATCTACAAAAAAGGGAAGAAAAATATTGTTGCAAATGCACTCTCAAGAAAGGATGAGGATGTGGAATCATTGTTTTGTGCTATTTCTATTATCCAACCAGATTGGGTAAACAAAGCAAGGGATGAATGGAAGAAGGATGAAGAAGTGTGGCCACTCATTCAAAATTTGCAGAATATTCCAGTTCAAACAATATTTCCAGAACTTGACGAGGAAGGAAAAATCATATTGGAACCTGGAGCAGTCATAGAAACAAGAACCCGACAACTACAAAATCAATCAATTTCAGAGTATCTCATCAAGTGGAAGAACTTACCCGCTAAAGATTCTACACGGGAGGACAAGAATTTTATATAGAAGCATCAAGAACTACTCAAGCATTGAGGAAAACACTTTTTTAAGGAGAGGGGCATGTTAGGTCCCTATGCCACTAGTGTAACCCCTTGTTGTTATTAGTACAACCCCTTTATTACATTTTTGTGCCCATGTAGTCCCCATATTTTTATTATTGTGCCCCATAGAAGCCCACTATTGTTATTATTGTGCCCTTACATTATTATTGTTATGTCGTCTCTGATTATATTATGACCCCTTAGACTCCTATATAGAGAAATGAGGTCTTGTCATTTGTATCATCCAAGAATTGTTCATTTGTGGAATGTAAATGAGGTTTCCCCCTCGAAGAGGCTTATTTCTAAGGTGTTGATCTATCTCTATATTTTTGTGAACTGGTTTCATAAAACTTTTCTACAAATCTCATATTCGCATGCCCAAACCTGAGCCTCATCAATCTTTGATATTCCCTCCAATCTGTTATATTACGTTTGTGTGTGCCCCACCATCGTGCAGGTGTAGAATGCAGAGCTATATCCTGAGCTTGGAACCTTTCTTCCTCTGGGACATGTCTTTCAAATTCACCTAGAAATATATTGACATCCCCTATTCCATCATAATATGGTAAGTTATGAACCTCTGATGAGACATTGCGAAGAGATTTCGTCAGTCTATTACAATGCAGCGTAGAGACTTCATGTAACCAGTTCTGCCAATGCTCCATTTCCTCGCCAGATCTGAAATGCATGAACTATCCTTCTCCCAACTAATTCTTCCATCTACAGTGGGATTAATCCAATCTTCATTTTGCATAGTTAACTTGTAGATGTGCTCAATATCCTCATTGTCATAGTCTTTGTGGATCGGTTCTGTGTATCGTGCTCCTTCAAAGGGATCTAGAGGAACAACAACCCTCATTCCATTCTTCTCAAATATCATGCTCTATCGTTTCAAGTTAATTATAGAGTCCATATCAAATTCCCAGTAAATTTGCATACGGATTACTATCATCTACGATCTCAAGAACTTCAAAATCCACTATTACACTGACTCCCTTGATATCTACAACAACCCCATGTAGTCGACCCATTGGAATAATCTTCTGTTGGTTCACAATGCACAGTTGGATTGGCGAACATTGTAACTTTCGCTGTCCCATTTGCTTCCATGTCTGTTTAGGTAGGATGTTCGCATATGATCCTAGATCCTAGATTACTTGATCCATTTCAAATTCTCTGATCCATGCAGTCAGTCTCATTTCTCAACCTGTTCTATTTTTGTTTCCATAGATCTTATTTAATGCAAGTTCTTCTGTTCGAGGCTTTTATTTTACATTGCAGTTTTCAATCAACTCTTGTAACCCTTCCACTACTTTCTGATCTCTTAACAATTTCATGTAGTTTTGTAGAAAGGACTTCAAAACAGTTGAATCAGGATTTTATGTTGATGAATCAAGCTGGTTCTTATGTGGAATTAACTACATCAGTTTCTTCGACGTTGAAGCTCTTGGATCCTAGAAACTTTTCTTTGCCTCCATGAAAGTTTCCTTCTCTCTTTGCATATTTAATCCAGTGTTCTTAATTCCAACTTTCCTAACCAAGGTATTGGCCTCAGGTTTTTCTCCTTCTGCTTTGTCAGCTTCTTTAGCTGCACTACTTCGTGTTCTCACCATGTTTATACTAGGATCATCCTCCAGCAGCTCCTATCTCATCATCTGTAGGTTTTGTGCTTGCTACTGGTTCTTCTTTTCTTACATCTTAGCCATTAAAATGGGACAATCTTTAATCACGTGATCAAATTTTCTACAATAATTACAAGACGGACAAGTGGGATTCTGACAATCTCACGCAAAGTATCCTTCTTCACCACCATTATAATAGATGATTTGACCCCATCCTCATCCTACGCCTCCTCCTTGACCACATCCTTGTCCCTAAAATCCTCCATGGCCTACAGGAAAACCTTGATTTTCTTGTGTGCAACTTTCAGTTTGCATTCTGTACGACATAGTCTACTCCATCATTAACCCATAACTGCGACAATTACTCTCATCATGTCCTACTAATCGACAAAAAATGCAAAATAGATGCTTGGGTGTTTGCACATACTTCTGCAATAAATAACAATTATCTGTGGGATGCTGGCCTACGACTCTGTAAATGCTACACCATATACTTGATCCAACACCTTGTCGTATAATCATATTTAGAGGATTAGGACCTCCAACTGCTATATAATCAGGATACACGAGACATTGATCTTTATAATGACCTTCAGCCTTACATTTCTAGCACCATACTTCTGAGCGTATGTCTGATCGAACATATTTTCCTTTCTTTAACCCTTGGATTTTCATGTGCAAACTTACAATCTAGGACTGGATATGTTAGACTCTTATATGTGTATCCTGGACTGGAGATGCTTCTAACTTCATCTCGATCTCCAACCCTTCAGCTTGTGTGTTGATCTTCTGCTATGATAATGGTAGTCTTAGATGTGGCAACAGCGTACCATCTTTATGTACTTCATCAGTAATATGGAAATTCCCTTGATTGATCAGAAACTTTATCCTTTGGTCTAATTCCCATGCACTTTCATTAGGAGCTTACTTGATTTCTTTCATCTCTGTATAACAGTGTGACTATGACTTCGGCTTTTTGAATTCTGAATTCAAGGTTATCTTTCTCTCAGCCATCATAACAGTGGGATTTGTCGTGCCACACTTTACGTACCAATACAATGCTCTATCCTGCAGTGCTGTGATAAGTTGGGCCTTTTTCATATCGTGATCATTAACCTGCTATGCTTTCCACACATCTTCGGTAACAAACCAGAATTGTTCAGGGTCTTCTGATCCCAAACCCCTAAACGCAGGTATTTTCACTATATTGCCCATATTAAATCGCAACGATGGAGGTGGAGATGGAGGTGTGGGTGTATGCGGTGGAGGTGGAGGTGGAGGGGGAGTGGATGGATGGGGAATCCTAGACGTACACGGATTTCTTGACTACGATGCTCCTGCAGGTATACTAGGGTTACTCCTTTCTTTGTCACTGTCTGAATCACCTAATAGAGGACTGTAATCGGTTTCAGATCCATATATTTTCCCACTTCGCGTAGTCCTAAGCTGGATTTTCTTAAACATCAATTATCTCACATACATCCTTTTCGCACAATAACATTTTAATCTAGAGCTTTAATGAGTTCACGAACTTACCTTGTGGACTTTTGAAAAATCTTTGCTTAGCTTCGCTATAAGATATTGACGTGTCAATTGTGATTTTTGTGATGAATCCTCCAAGAATTCTAGTGATCCATAAGCCTACATCTCTTGTGATCTTAGTATCAGTCTCTCTAAGATTCTTTACTAATTATGGGGTCCAAACAAGATTCTTATTGTGTCTCCAGCGAGGCTGACTATCAACTAATGTTGCAAGCCATGCATACAATTCGTCAGGGAAAAATAAAAATAAAAATAAAAATAAATAAATAAAATAAAATAAAAAATATCGTGTTGTTCTGTATAAATGTACCTTTGTAACCAACCTTCTATTGATAAGTGTGATTTTTTCGGAAAAATTTGTTGGCTTCGGGGCTTAGACCCAAGTTCGAAGTTAGGTTGCGCTAACCAAAAAAACCCTATACTACCAATCATTTTGGCAACGACTTGTGAAGGGCGGATCACAGTCTCACCCGAGGTAATATGGGGGGATGCTAGAACTAGGTTTTTGCATCCAAATATGGTATGAGTGTGGCTGGAGGCTCTCTATTATTCTAGGGCTCAATCCAGACTTCACAAACCTGTAACTTCATAAGCATAGTTGTAAATAGTTTATGTACTAAAAAAAGTTATGAGCTACGTGTAACTACTTTTGTATGCATCATTTAACCTAATAAGCACTATTCGGATCTTCACGATGCACTACAGAGAAAATACAGTATAATGAATCGCAACCATACAAAAATACATAAACTAATAAACAAGTAAATGAACCAAGATATGCTTCAAAATTCCCTTTTAGTACTTTGATTCTTCAACAATACAAACTTCTAACAGACTCTAATTATAGAAGATGATAGACTCTAAAGACAAGTATCGACAATCTGATCTTTTTCTTTTAGACAAGCTAAGACATCATTTATATATTGATCTATTACAATACCATGGTCTACAAACCATGGGCAGAGCTCAAAAAAATACAAAAAATAAGGGGCTTTGACCTTCCTAAAATCCCTTGACTCCTAATGATCTACGCGCTCCGCTTCTTAAAATGTAGAGGCTTTTACAAAACTTAGTCAAAATTGGACCTAAGGGACCCTCTCCCAACAAGTGTGGTATAGCGATATATCGCATGGGTATAGCAGTATATGGGATGCCGCAGGATGAAGATCAATATAATGGTATAGCGGTATATGGGATGTCGTAGGATGGAGAGTGGTATAGTGGTATAGCGACATATGGGATGTCGTAGGACGAAAAAAGGTATAATGGTATAGCGGTATATGGGATGCCACAGGATGGATTTAGGTGGGTGGCATATGGTATGTAATATATGCAACAGGGTATACCCGGAGGTATTATAACTAGAGCAAGATTCATTCAACGTAATATCATATGGTGGTGTAAGTAAACCAACCAACCACCATTATGTATTAATGAGAATTGACAACATTCAACAAAGGAGGAGGCAGTTTGGAGTAGCCATGATGGGTGGTATGGAGAAACCGATGGTATACAAAAACGTTATATATTAGAAAAAGGTTAGCGTTATGTATTAAAAAATGGTGGTATAGGGAGAGCGTTGTTTGGGAGGAGGTGGTTGGGCCTACAATACGTATGACTATGAGAGGTATTATAGTGAGTGAGTGGTGCTTAACAGTGGTATGGGGAGAGGAGTGTTCAATGTAATATGATACATAGAAGCAATCATTCAATGTTTGACACAACACAAATGGGTAACACAACATTACAATGTTCAACACGCATTTTTCAACACATTAATACCACATAACTCAACGTCATACCACGAACCAATAACACAGTGGACGCCACGGTTATAAAAATTCGACATACCACATATCAGTATGACATTCATGCAACATGGAGGAGGGTCACCGCACCACAACACTTCTAGGAAGCACATATTCAATCCTCCAACAACATAGATTTCAGTTTATATTAGTGCTTAACTTAGATAATGGAGCAATGAAAAAGGTGTCAGTTCTACAAAATGGGCAGAACATAGGTAGGAGGGAGTTACAAAGGCAGAGAGGGAAGCCAAAAATGGAGTTGGTTCTGAAACCATGTCAGTACAGGAGGAAACTCCTCAAATGAATTGTGTTTTGGCATTAAGCCTGATCATAGATATATACATGGAGGGAGAGACTCTTGGGCTTCATCTCCTAGTGTCTCTTCATATTCCAGCTCTCCTTATTTTCTATTTACACTATTTTACTCATATTCACCCAATCCCAATAATTAGGTGTCAACACATAGGAACGACAAGTTTCATAAATGGGTATTCTAGCTTAAAACATGTTAAATGCAAATCAAAACCATGTTTTTTTGCTCCTAAAGCATTCACTTTCAGCTCAAAATCATCTATAAATCCCATCACCACAATACATACCCTAGAGAGGCAAATATTTTCCTATTGAAGGATAAAGGGTGTTATTTCATACATGATGAGTGGCCATAGATTTAACACCTCACCCTTAGATTTTATCCCTAAATATCTTTTATATGACCTTTGCAAATGTTTCCCTATTAAAAAATTGGGTCCCAATTTCATGCATTATGGGTGACCATAGATTTAAAACCTAGCCCTTAGATTTTATTGCTAAAATCCTTTATATGGCCTTGAATCACTATGCAATGTGTAGAGATGGAAAATTTGCCTTATGGAAGGACCATGGAAACCAGATTTGTGGATTTGAAGTAATATGGGTGGTTCTTGTGCCCTAAGCCATTCTTTAGGGTTATAACTAGATATTTCTCACTTATCTATGATTTTTGAGTTTAAAATCATTTATATAATTCCAAACCATGCTGTCAGCTCTAAACATGGAAAATTTACCCTAAAGAATGTTTCAAGGGAAACATGATGGTTGTTGCGTTGAAAACTATGTTTTAAAGGACTGAACTGAGGATTTTTCACTTAATGCATGTTTCTTAGTCACATAATCCACCAACATGGCCTAATATCATAAAATAGGCTCGGAAATTGATGTTTTGTTATACATAATGATAGGGTTCTAATTTCGTGGATTATAGAATCTATGAATAGCTCTTGTGATGTAAGTTATGGTTTTTGGACATAGCCTTTGCACTGCACATGTCAGTGTTTTTTGGGCTTAAGATCCACCTTTATTGCTTATATAGTGTTCTAATGCCCAAAAAGAGACTACCATTGTAGAATGGAATCATTGAAACAAAACGAGAACAAGGGACATGAGTAGCTTAGAGCTTACTATTTGACTCAACAAACTAAAATACATGAATTAGGTAAGCATAATGAGTATTGAGCAACATAGTCTATTTTATTGTGCACAACAAGATTTACAAAAAAATGATAAATATTATCACTATAGTGTGTGCAACAACACTTACAAATGTTACTTATTTTAACTAGTAAGTAGGAAACCCACTTTACCTTAATTTTTACATTTAACATCTATAGATAATATTTCAAAATAATTTAAATCATTTAATGCAAAGTGTGCAATGCTAAAGTAAATAAGATTACTCAACAACCTCAACATCCACAACATCCTGAATTCAATTACTCAACAACATCCACAAGTTGTCATATAAACTTACTAAAAAATTGTTTGGTCAATTTAGTGATGTCTAAATTGCAACTTTTAAATGTCAACCCGGGGCTCGTAAGCTGATGAAGTGAGGTGTACTGTATGTACTTAGGCAACTTGTTTCTTAAGCTTTTGTCGTTTTTAACTCTTTAAGTTTGTTTTCAAGTATATCTCTCCTAATGTGATGTGATGGAAATGAAATAAGGCAAGTGAAGTGTGTGAGATTTTGATGAGCTTTAAATGATTTCTTATAACTTAAAAGTATTCTACAAGAAAGCTTGAACAACAACTGAAATGAAATCAACTCTTAAAGGAAAATAAAGGAATCAAATAAAAGACTAATGACATTGGTCCAGTATCTCTGCTGCTGCAGGAAAATGAAGATGAAATCTATGTCAAATTTAGCTAAAAATAAAAACTAAGCAATGTGAAACTAAAGTAAATCTACATAAAAGAAAGACTAGTCACAAATACTTTAACTTCTTCTTAACCTCTTGTCTTTTAACTAAATATATCATGTGAGAAACAGTTAAAAATAAGCCAAGCAATTGTGAGTTCTTTGAGCAACTAAACCAAGCTGTGCTAAGTGATATTTTGGTCCTCAATGAAGATATTAAATTATGGAGAAGAAACCATCAATAGATAAACAACTTGATGTCTAAAAGTAGAAAGCAACTATGCAAATTAAAGAAATGATAGTAAGGCAATAAAGGCTGCAAAACAAGGAAAGGTCAGCAACATAGACAAGATGATCACAAATGTTACTAGTTGTGAAAAAGAAAAGAAAGAAACTGTCCCGGGCATGCCTAAGAAACCTGCATAACACACTGATCAGTCATGGAAAAGTGCAGAAA